>PNEQ01016871.1:19446-108544 GCA_003012365.1 Medauroidea extradentata
ATATAAATATATATATATATATGTATATATATATATATATATATATATATATATATATATATATATATATATATATATATGTATATATATATATATATATATATATATATATATAATATGTCTAAAAACAAACTCATAACAACCACACCACGCACATATTGGAGACGAAAATGTAAGTGGCTTGCACGATATGTCGACACTGCACGGAGAATGTCTCCTGTTGCACTCCACGTCCATTATTTTAAATAAGTTACGTTAAGTAAACGTAGACTCGTGATTGGACTGCTCGGAATTCGAACCTGCATTCGTAACATTCAGAACAGTAATAGTACGATAAGTGTGATGTCTGTGGAGGGCAAGAGGGGACCAAGTGCTATGTTGCCACACTGTGCAAGTAAAATGTAATCATACAACAATTTGCCGCTAACATTTTCATCTTCTATTTATCACAGTATATATGCACACACTTTATAAACAAGTTGTAAATACAATTAACAAATTTTTATGAAGTATATCATGCTGAACAGATTAATTTAGCAAATTGTTAGGTTTTGCTGCAAAAGTACAAACAAGAAGAAAAATTAAGCTACTCGCATGCTTTCTCATACCTTGACAGATCCCAGACACAGGAGTTCATGATGATTGCATCGGCAGGTGGATCCGTTCCATCTTTGATTGCAGTAACCACCTCTTGAATTGTGCTGTTGAACGTACGGGTAATGAAATAATATTCTATGTCGAATTTATTACTCTGCGAACAGCCGGGGCAGAAAAAAATTAAAGCAGCCAACTGATGTGTGTGTCGTGTATGTATATATATATATATATATATATATATATATATATATATATATATATATATACACACACACACACAGAGTATGTTCACAATAATCACCTACAAACTCCGGCAGATGATTCCTTGTGAAAAATAAAGCAAAAAATATTCAAGATGTTATGTACGTAACAGTAATAATAAGGGAGTAATAGACCTTTGAAAATCAAATGTCAAAACTTTGATTTCCCTACAAAGCGATCACTAATCGACGTAAACCGACGAAACTCAAGGTATTACTTCGTGCCAATACGGCCGACAAACCAACAGTGAACGCCGGTTGATGCATTCAACCCTTACGAAATTAAAAGGGGTGGCCATCCTTAAATTGCTGACGTTTTTAAAGTAATTTATAATCAAACATTTAAAACTGAATTATTGGGTAATGTAAACTTAGTAACAAAAAAGTTCCTCTTGTAACGACTGTCTAGGACTCATAGTTTTCGTGCAAAATGCACGTGAAGTTTTGGGATGGTAACACAGAGCCTAGTGTGTAGGCAACACTGCGAACACGAGTGTCCGGTTTATTCCGCAGCGCCACACAGATGATGTTGGAGATTCACTGTAAATATCATGTGCCGTAGTTTAAATAAGTCACATAACCGTAACCATCACTTTGTTCCTGGCTGAATTTGTGTTTGTGTTTTGAAAGAAAAAAAATTATAAACGTGCAAATGAAAAAGTATCTCACAACTGAAAGAAACGGTTCACATTATCAGTTTTTCTGATGGTGACCTTTTTCATTAATGGTCACCTACATGTCATATCCAGTCACTTCAAGTGAAGAGTTACAAAGTTATAATCACAAAGGGGTTGTCAACCCCCTAGTTAAAGGATGAAGGGATGTTCTTTTTGCAACGTCATTTTTGCTGTGTCTATCCCTACACCAATAGCCTGTATACGAAATATCGTTACTCAGTTCCATATGACTGAGATATAATTGTCCAATTACACATTTCCCTCATTCACATTTGAAGGCGTATAACTCTGTCATACGTCACAATAGGCCTGATGTTGTATTATAGTTTCCTTATTTATTTGACTTCAGGAATTCACTCCTGCTGAGTTAGCATGTAATATCGACTTATCCTGTAGCACACACTATGTTGGTTGTTGTTATTTTTAAGTAGCGTGAATGACAATATTAAGTATATACAAGAAAATTCCGATTTCTCAGTACCTACTTATTACAAATATGCTCTGGCAGTTTAAAATGTTTCCACAACTACAGTCTCTTCAAACATTGTGTACCCAGTAAGTGTGCTCAACTTACATTCTGCTGCATCATAAGTATTTATTTCCAAGCCAGAAGTACAAGTTTCTGAGTAGGTTGATAAGCAACTGACCAGCAATATTGTGGAGAGTCAAGAAAGAAATAATAAGGCAGGGAAAATAATTTTTGGTGAAATCAGGTTTTCAAAGCATGCGATGTGACGCAAGCCTATTGCACGGGAGAAACCATTTACATTAAGTTTATTTCACAAAGCGTACAGTTTTACCGCAAACATGAAGGGCGTTCACTTGGCCAAAATTCGTAATTTTATATTTGCATGGCATAGTGATCGCTTATAGACATTACTTGTGACTACATTTCCCGTATGTAACATTTTTTTTTACTCTCAAATAGCTTTCCAATTGAGACACTACAAAGTCAAAATTTACAAGTGACGGGAACATAGTAATAACAAAAACCAAGTGTCTTACTCGAATGAAATAATTTAAACTGAAATTAGAGAATATGGGCAATATGCTAAAATATAAAAAACATACAATGATATTACTTTAAATTTTTTTAAAATAATCTGACAACTAAGACAATTTACTTCATTTATGGCAATTTAAAAAGAATACAAAATTACTGTTGTGTATTTTTAACTATTTTAGCATATTTCCCATAATATCTCATTTCAGTGTAAATTATTTCAGTCGAGTAAGACACTTGGTTTTTGTTATTACTATGTTCCCGTAACTTGCGAATTCTGAATTTGGTATGCTGCTGTGGAAAATAACTGAGATATCTAAAAAAAATTGTATAAGTGAAAATGTAGTCACATGTAACATCTATGAAACTAACGCTATGTACGCTAATATAAAATTATGTATTTTTGCCAAGTGAACGCCCTTAATGGCGCCGTTTACCTGAGCGTTAGAGGCTGGGAAATGACGGATACATAAGGGCGACCTTGAAACGCGCATCAAATGCCTAATCGCCTCAACAAGCGCGTGCAAGGTTCCCGCCGAACCTTTGTCGCTACAGGACATTAAGGGCGTTCAAGTTGGGAAAAATCATAATTTTATATTTGTATAAAATAGGGTTAGTTTTGTAGTCATTACTTGAGAGTACATTTTCCTCATACGAAAAAAATAATTAGCTCAGCCAGTTTTCCCATTATGGCATTTGAAAGTAAAAATGTGCATATTTTTAATTCATACAAAACTTGAAAATGAATTCCGACCTTGTCTGAAGTGTGCTTGCTTTTCTTACGTTGGCACAATGGGCACACGCGGAATTGTTTCGTAGAAAAAATCTGTTTACGAACACACTGCAGCGCATTTGGAGCGTGAGGTAGGCGGCCACCTTAAGGGCGCGGTCTACCGCAATTTTCATCATCATTATTTTATTTTGTATTTGTACCAAATATTTTTTTCTTATTTTAGACACAAAATGTGACTAAATTCGGCTCTTATGAAATTTTTTTATCTCTCATAGTTTTCGCTTAATGGCTTGTTAAAGTCATATTTTGCGTGTTTTCGTTTTAACGACCACACTAAAACCAACTGATATACCAAGCTGAAAAAATCACAGTGGATAAAGACACTGCAGGTTATAATGACATGCTCATAAAATTAAAGAATAAAAAATATTTGAATTAAAAAAAAATTCTGAAACTGAAAATAAAAATTTTATAAATTTAATATTTATTTTAATACAAATAATTTTTACTCTTTAATTTTATGAGCATGTCATTGTAGCCTGCAATGTCTTTATCCACTGTGATTTTTTTCAGTTTGGTATATCAGTTGGTTTTAGTGTGGTCGTTACAAAACGGAAACATGCAAAATATGACTAACAAGCCATTACGCGAAAACTATGAGAGATAAAAAAAATTTCATAAGAGCCAAATTTAGTCACATTTTTGTCTAAAATAAGAAAAAAAATATGTGGTACAAATAAAAAATAAAATAATGGTGGTGAAAATTGCGGCAGACCGCGCCCATAAACACTGAAAGGAAATTATAGTTGTGTAGGTGCCATACTTCGGTTTAAATAGAGAAAAATGCTTAGTTTGGTTACCGGTACTATATGGGTTATCCCAACAGAAATATGTTGCGTGGAAGTAACAATATGTTCTGTAAAAGTTTTTTTTTTCTTTGACAAAATAACAATGAGAACAATCCAGACAGTACCGAAAACAAAAATTGTACTGTTGTATGCTACTTAATTTAACAGAAGTATGGTATCTACAATAATACTTTTCTTTAAGCGAGTTTAAATGGAGGAATAAATAGCCTACACGTTTTTCTTCATTCTTTGACGCAAACTAAAGCACGCGAGCTGTTAAGCTTTCGTGTTACCACTAAACACGCCATGCAAAGATAGTGAATTCGAACTTAGGTGATCCAAAATAAATATATATATGTTCAGTCGTGTCGCATCACAGAACCATATCTAAAAGGAAATTCTTATAACTTGACGGTGGTTAATTTTGTTTTGTAGAGAAACAGGAAACTTAATATTACATGCACAGGACGACTAGAGATGCGATTATCTTCATAATAACGCCCACTTCTTGCACAGCTACATTCAGAAGCAGCGAATAACAGACAATAAAACTTCACCCGCAGAGCCGCATTGCATTGTCTAGCTGAACACCATAACAAATGAAACAGACAGCGAAAAATCTTTAAAATCACTGATCTACGCATGAGCACCAAAGAGCTCAGTCAAGACCCATAATTTCTTACCTAATTTTATCGGATCATCTACACGAAGTAGATACTGACCACGTTACTATTTATTTATTTAATGGCTTTGTTTGTGGCGAAGTTAAGGCTTTCGCCTTCTCTTACACTTAACCACGTTTTATACAATTAAAATCATACATGTGTGACAAACAAAAATAAAACTATAACTACAAGAAACTCTTACATACAAAATTAATATAGCATAAATGATTAATTAATTTAGCCAGATGCACTAAAATTTTTAACTGATTTCATATATAAATGAATACCGCAAGTATAAAAAAACAAAGTTAAATATTTGTAGTGAAACTATAAATACGCAGGTATAGTGTTAAATCTTATTTTTTAACTGGCTCACGACAATTCTGATACATATTATTTTTCACCCTCGCCTCCAATATAATGAATAGGTAAGGACTAAGCAATTTTCTGCAGTAAAAATAATAATCGTGGTTATTATTATAAATATTATTATCTTACCATCATCTAGAATATGTTATTGGCGATTCGTTCAGCGAAAATATAACACAAGGCATTGACGATTTTAATCAGAATATTATTGGGTAAATTACCTGGGAAAAATTTTCATTCTTCTTCTAAACGAGGCTGAATAATAAGAATTTTATGTGAGATAGCGTTTTCAGATAGGTAATAAATATTTAGCACAGTAATAAATAATTTATATACCATCTTCCGAAGAAGAAGAGAGGGGGGTTGTATTTTTACGACGTGTACTCAGCCATACGATGCTTCCCTCTTCAGACTTCAATTAGGCAGGGGGTTGTAATACGCCCTTACGACGCTGACAATCGTCAGCTAACCAGATAGTTTGACAATAGAACCAATCCTTACTGTGCAGTTCTCTGTGGCATCTTCCTACGCCTCTCACTTCGATTGAGACCCATAGCAGCCAATACCCACATCCATACGTCTTACAGGAGCCGTAAAAGAACTGATCTGACGAACAACACGTCAACTAGGGAGGTCGGGCTGCCCGAGTCTATTTCAGTACGCTGAGTTAGTTGATTCAACCACCACCACCAAGAGTCGTACCAATACTAACCGGGTTATTTGATGGGAAACTCAGCATTGCGAATCTGATCAGTCTCCTGACACTTCCAACAAAACAAGAAACCCGAAAATGAGTTGCATATGGCCGCCAGTGCCATAGATCAATTCCCCGCATGAAAAAGAGAACTTTCGGGCTCCAACAGCCTGAGAAAATCGAGTCTAACTGCCTGTCCCCTAGCCCTGTAATCCTCTAAGAACAACTTGTCCAAATTGCAGATATCCCTTGTTTAGTAAATTGGAAGGCGTAGGGCTCACACGGAAGAGACTTATCTTTTTTAGATTTTATGTGAGCTTTATCATTAAAAAATTTAAAAAATTTATAGTGGTGTATTCAATTTTTGTTCAGAAATTTCTGTAAGTAGCACCATTTTGCAACTTAAAAATTAATATTTCCGGACCCCTCCCCCCCAAAAAAAAAACTATAATTGGATCCACCCCTGTTTATGTGTTGGTTATTTAGGTGTTTTACGCAAAGGTTGAGGTTGCCTTGACCTATACATTCGCATATGAACCCACAATAATTGTGAATATTTTAGATCATAATATATTTATACACAAACTTTTTTTTGCAAGTAACGTGCAACTTCAGGTTGCTGTTATTAAGGTTCTATCAATATGAATGTAAACATTCTATTTCCTATATTGTAAACCGCAGACAACAGCAATTGTATGTACTAAAGGTAAATGTAAATAATGTTTTTTAATTTGAAGTAAAAACATTATATACCTACTTTAGAGCTATGATGAATATTGTTATACATTGTTACAATTCCATCGCCTTTGAGAGCCGAGGGGGAGGGGGCAGTTTAACAACGTATCCCATATGGCTATTAGGAATGAATCATGCCGGACGTTGTAGATGGTCGGTGGATTATTTCGGGATATCCAATTTCCCTGCCCTATCATTCCGGCGCTGCTCCATACTCGCCTCAAATAACTCCTCATCGGCGCTGAAAATATCACTGTTTAGTTCAGAACAAAATAGCTTCATTCAGTAATAGGAAATCTATGAGACACTAAATATAGATTGTGGAGGAATGTAACTGATGTAACTAGCTTAAAAGTTATGTACCGATATTGATAAAATAGTCTTGGGACACAAGCCGATTTTTAAACATGAATGAATGCCTGTTGACCTAAGAAACATATGCACATGTGTATCTTGAAGGCAGATAAGCGAGTATGCAAGTCATGTGATTGTGATGTGTATATACTTATAATGATCTGCGTTTTTATCGCAGGCAGTCGTTTTGATTTCTTTCGCATTCAGCTGTGTTACAAGATCTAACTGGACAATTGAGAAACGTTTTCAAATAATTGTCGATAATTGCTAATAAGGAAAAGGAGGAAGGGAATTAAAGAAGTTCGAAAGAATGAGTTTATGATTTAGCGTGCAGCAAATGTTTTGAGTGAACTGACCTTAAAGAGCATGAAGAAATTTTAAGTGGCTGCCACTCACATCAGATAGTACAAGTGTACAAAAACGCATTCTCTTCTCTTCACATACGTTTAATTTATTGCTTGTCGTTCAGGAATATAAGATTATTATGGTACAATTTGTATAACTTTATAATGACTACTACTATACTTTCGAAACGTAAAGCTACACTGTGGCCCGTAAGGGTACTCGGTTAAACCAGAACAATTAATTTCTTAATCTTATATTTTTTTAAACTTACTGCGCATTTTTAAATACCGTATCAACTTAAATTTTTAGTCAGTTTCTATCTTTATGTTCTATAGTATGTAAAAATAAACACTTCCGCATGTACTTATTTAAATGTGCCTTTTCATTATTAACGTTAACATTATAATTTTCATAAAACTGGTACATAACATATGTACTTATTAAATACAAGTAAACCAATAAGAGCTATTATAGAAATCTGTAGGTTAACTAGAGCCAATAGACATTAAAAATATTTCGTTAAAAATGTATTGTGGTAGACAGTAAAATATAACAAATCCCGTTAAACGTACTCTGAAATATTAGCCTGAGCTAGAAGCCTCGAATACGCTTTAAGCACCCGAAGTCTGTAAAATTGCACAAATAGTTGGTCTCCACTTCCTAAGGAGGTCTTGACCACGGTCTTGGAAGAACAGGTCTGACCACTGACTTTTATCTACGTATTTAGTCTGCATTGAGTTCACAAAGTTTACGGGAGCGCTGCGCATGGAAAAGTCATGTTATTCATTACGAGTCGACGAAGTATTTTAATGTTTTGGTCTGAAAACCGATGTATTGTACCAATTGCGTAGTCGTTTATTTTATCTAGTATGCATCACTTTCCTATTAATATTTAAAAATGCTAATTTTAATTACTATTAAATGTCGGTTACACGGTACTACTAATTATAACAAATTAATCCACCCCGTCTCCAAGGTTACGGTGGTGTTGCATACAGAGGGTCAGTGGAGCGAAATTTGATTTGTTTTGTGGGGAGGGGGGCGACCATTTGATTAGAATGGCCCTGCCCATCTCCTGACTTCGCAACAATTGATTTTTACCAGATATTACTAAATTTTATCCTATGGTAACACTATATTACGCGTATGATGCCGGTCAATTCGAAACTCAATATCTACAAAAACAGTTGCCTTTTACGTACTATATAATTGCTAGTACTTATATACATCTGAGTGCGTGCTAAATTAATTTTTAAACAAGTTTATGACAATAGATAATCCTACTTAAATACATACACATATATTTCATTCGTCAATTTTAGTTATTTTGTAATTGAATCCTGTTACCTTGAAGCGGCGCTGTTCTTCGTAGTTTCGACCTCGAGTTAGTTCGCTGGATTTCACTAGTTCGTCTCCAAAATATGTCTTCCCCAACTTGAACAAAAATTAATGCTTCTTTGGTAAATCGTTAAGGGTGTTGGACTCGTAAAGTGTATTATTTTTATATTTGTGCCAAACACTTTTTAACTTTTGCACATCAGATAACACGTCATTTCCCCAAATAAAAAAAAATTAGACCCCCATAGTTTTAGCATAATCACTCATCAAAGTCACAAAATGACCGTTGCAGTATAGCCAAAATCAAAAAAGTAATTATCTAATGAATTCAAAATTACGGGAACTGAAAGTCAGTGTGTCAATGCATTTTATGACATGTTTGACCAAAGTTAGTTTTGAATATTTTAGTAGTAGCCAAAAGTCAAAGTTATGCAAAAATTTACTCATTTTCATAAATTTTTTAAAAATACGTGTTTAAAAAAGTGTCATGAAGTAGCTCACATCATTAAGTATCAGTATGAATTATCTTGTTTCTGGAAGTTAAATATTTTTTATTATTTTGGCTGCACCGCAACTGCCATTTTGTGACTTTGATAAGTGATTATGCTAAAATTATTGGACCTAATTTTTTTTTATTTGGGGAAATGACATGTTATCTGATGTGTAAAAGTTGACCAATGTTTGGCACAAATATAAAATTTTTAATTTTTACGGGCCCAGCGTCCTTAACAGTTGTGAGAATAGACTACAGTGTGAAATCAGTACTCACCTTAAGTTTCAGGTGCTTAATACGAAGCAACTTGTGAGACGTTACCAGGCGAACTAAATCTTTGTAAACTGCTCTGGTATCTGCAAAAGGAATAAGAACATTGTCGAATCACCGATACTCCTCGCATCTGTGTCGCAATCATGCGAGAGACGTAAGATGCAGACAATATAACATCAATGCTAATTTGCCACAATACGTAATCACTGTAAAAAAAAGTTGAACATACAAACGTTGTTCTTTTGTAGTAAGTACAAATGTTCCTTTTATTCCGTAAGATTTCATTTGAACTTTACGCAAGAACAGGAACTGGAAGAGGAATCGGCTAAGGCCTTTAAGGAACTATACCAGCATTTTATTTCGGGAAAACATGGAAACCGAGAATCAAATCTTTGTTCTACTGAATGTGATTAATCTCATTGGTGTACCCAGGGAGGGGGGGGGGGTGGTTTTGAGGGTTCAAACACCTCCGAAATGTCAATGTTCTTACCTAGGTATCTAGGTATTATATTTCACCTTACAAAAGGTAGAATATACTACAAAAACGATCAAAACGTTAGTAAAACATGTTGATATTACATTTAGAGACGTAGAACACAGATGACATTGGAACATTTATGCAATATTAGAGTTCAAAACCCCCTCTGAATACTATTCCTCGGTACGCCCATGAATTTAATATACTGTAATAAATAGTATGAGTGTTAATAATGCACTCCTACAGATTTTAATAATGAAATTTCTAGTAAGCATAGTGACTTTTTCGTTTGGAATTTCGGGTTTGTTATGTCGACAGTATTAGATCTATTGACCTGTAACGATGATCAGACTTGTTATTGATCATTAGATACGCTCGAAAACAACCTTCGTAGTGAAACATTAAATAATTAGCCTATGTTCTGTTTTCCTTAAGGTGATATTTGAGAAAGGTAGGAAAAGAACGACAGCATTGAAAAAGACAGCGAAGACACGTACTATGTGTATCTAGAGTTACAAAGCTGAATGAAAAATGTTCACTCCGAAACAAAACCTGTAAACATTCACTGATTAAGGGGGTTGCAGTGGGTAATAATCGTAATTTTGTATTTGTATGAAATACTGTTACTGTTCTAGACGTTACTGGAAAGTACATTTTCCTCTAACGAAAAAAAAATTGCTCAGCCAATGGCACTTCAAAGTAAAAATATGCATGTTTTTCGTTTTAATAAGCCTCAAAAACCAGTGTTCATAGTGATGTGAAAAAAAAAAAAAAAAAAAAAAAAAAAAAAACTTTTGTATTTACGAAAAATTCTGGAATGTCTAATTATTTTGCCACTTTTATCGATTGTTTTTCCAAATACAAAAATATTTTGTAACTGATTTTCAAATATGACAAGCAGTGACCCGTGATATATAGTTTCAGATTGATTTTTTTATTTCATTCCACTATATTCGTTGGTTTTTGTGGTTTATAAGAACACAAAACATGTAAATTTAGGCTTTAAAGTGCCATTACAAGAAAACTGGCAGTTTTTTTTTTTTTTTAAGAAAAATGTTCTCCCGAGTGAATTACTATTTTCCCTCACTTGGACGCCTTAAACAGTGGTTTTCCATTTACCCCTGACGGAATATTTTTAAACAAATTAAATCACAAACCCAGCGAAGTAGCGCAACTTTAAAACGTTTGACTCGCATTGGGGATGACACGGGTTCTACTTCCGGCTGAGACCATCTTTATTTAAAGTTTCCGTAGTTTCCCGGAAAACTAGGATGACTCAAAACAAAGGCCACAGCCTAATCCTCACTCAGTCCCTGTCTTCGCCAAGTAGCTGATCATCCGTCTGTAATGATCTCACTCAGTTGTGTTGTAAGGTGCACGTTACTTCAACTTAAATCAGTGAGAAACCATTTGTAGTCGGTGAACATTCACTTATTTACATTTGGAACGTCTGTACATTAATTCAATTATATCTGGTTTAAAATTTTCTGAAAATATTAGGTGTGAAACGAAGAAAAGACATTGCTGAGAAATATAAGTTCCTAATAAATTCGAATGTTTAACGTGGTGCGTTAAATGCCAAAATTTACTTCTTATTTTATTGACGAAAAATCTTATGCATTTTTGCTGCAGTGTTTACGTTTCTGCAAATTTATTTAATATATATTATCACTTCTAAGCCGTGACACTAAAAATGAAGCCAAGAAGAAAAACCAATATTTCATTTATATTGTTATAATTATAATTTAATACATATTTAACGGCCTGCAGATGTCATGTCTAACACTTAACAAAAATAAATAAATATTTTACCCCAAAGCCACATGTTAAATAAAATTAATATGAAATTGTATTATTAGACTAAACTTTTGCATAGACGCCAGAAAGAAATTCTATTCCACTTTTTACGCATGCACATGCACTTACTTGAATCGCCAAAGAAAATTAGACGTTTGTTTTGCAGTAGGCTTCTTGCATCGTTCATTGTAAATATGTCAGCCATTTTTTATTATGTTCGGTTTTTAAGAATAACAGCTGTTTACTTCTAGCGTTCCGGTATCAATATACACAAAATATGGCTATTCATATAAGCACACTGGAAATTGTAATGTTAAACGCTTTCTGGGAACATATGTTTACACGAAAACTTTCATTTGTTCATGGCTTTGTTTATATAATTTAATAATGTTGGCAACATAAAAATATTGTATTTTTATAAATTTTAAACTAAAATAAAAGGAGTGGTGACATGGATCGATACAGGGAAGTAATAAGAACACGGGAGACATTATTTTATTCCAAATCCCGCTCAGGGAGCTTAGAATAAAAGAGTCCTAACTCACATGTTAAACACCTAGAACTTTATTTCTACCGAAAACGCCCGAAGTGGGGTACAATTCTCTTCTTAATACCAACGTTAGAACACGCAATTGAGTACAATAGACGCTGCTCTTTTAACGATTTTTTTCCTTCGTGAATAATCCCTGGTGAATTGCGTATTTCAACACAAAATCTTCAGAACAGTTAAAATTAACTTAGTGCAACATGGTCCAATTAAATAAATATGCACTTCACATCAGCACGTGAGAATTGATACACAAACGGGAATGACGTATCAAAAATTTATAATGAGAGATGCTTCAGCATTGTCATATTTATAATATAATTTTCATTATTACATTTATTTTCTCAATGTACTAAATAAGACTATATGGTATTGCCATGCATTATAATAGATACTCTACTTAAATTCATTATTATTTCACTGCAACATTTATTTTTTGTTACGTAAGTTGTTCGGCGGAGGAAGTAAACGTCGGTAATCTTCGTTTTCCATATTCTAGTTACGAGGACCTGTTTCCGCCTGTAGGTGCATTGTTCTTCTGCAGTGACACAGTGATCTTTGTGCATGGTTTTACCAAATACACATATATTATTTCGTTTTTCCACGAGTTTTATTTTTTTTTTTTTTTTTTCGTGTGGTTAGTACAAGTACAACTTTTATACCCGAGTGTGTAGAAGGTGCAGCTAGATTATCAGGATTCCTTTACGAGTGCGAAGGTGTAAATTTTTTAAATTAATCGCAGTTTTAAATAAAACAAGAAATTTGGCTGAATTAATCCGAACAGCATTTCATGTTCCATTACAAACACTCAAAGAATAGAAGACACACAATCGAAGTACAAAGTTAGCAATTAATATTTTAACATTTTCTCTCATTCAACACAAACAAATGATTGTATATCCAATTGGTATATCTTATTTTTTTATTTTTTCTATGTGGTAGATCTTCAAAATACATCCTGTATAGCACTTTAGTTAAAATATCTGCCAGCTGCTTCTTCCCTTCGGACAAGTGTACTAACTTCCATACATGGCTCACCTTGATGAATTCACTTTCTTCTTCCATCGCGGCCTTCCACTCGGAAGCAACAGGAGACTTTGCTGCTGTAAGTCATGCGTGACTCCTTCAGTATGCAGTACATCATCCCTAAGATATTCTGGTGGTATTATTTGTTGTCTCAGACGACTTCTTATGCTGTTATTTGTTGCTTCCTCTAAAATCAGTTTTGTCTCAATCACTTGATTTACTATCTTCCTCTGGAACTAGTTCTGTATCTTGTTCCGCATGTGGATTTTCTTCATTTTTTGTGACAATTACGATTGTTGGAGTTGGTTTGATATTCTCCTCCTCAAATAACATCTCAAGACATGGCAACCTTGTGTTCATTGGGGATACACATCCATTAGCCATCTTTTCCGTCACAGTAACAAACGAAGATTCATGCGACACTCATTTATCCCACTTCTATTTTTATGGGCATGTACATAACATATGGTGGCGAAAACACGGCAGTGTTCAATCGCTACAAAATTTTTACCAAGTCATAATTCTATTGTCATTTTAATTTCTGGACTATGTTTTGTTTCTGTCCGATTGATAACATAACATTCACTCTTTACTGCTTCTGTCCAGAGTTTTAGAGGCAAATTCCTTACATGTATCATTGACCGAGCAATTTCGACAAGAGTCCTCTTCTCACTCTCTGCTGCACTATTTGCTCGAGAGTATAAGGCATAGAAAGCTTCTACATTACGCCCCTTTTTTGCCAAATTTCATGTACTCGCTTATTTTAAAATTTTGCTCCATTATTACTCATGAGTTCCTTAACTGGCATTCCTACAGTTTCTGCCTCATTTAAGAAAACTTCCAAGCAGGTACTGACTTCTGATTTTGGTTTGATGAAAAGAAACTTCACAAAATCGAGAAAAGTTACACTTGAAGCAGATAAAATTCCCAATTGATTTTTCCTGCATTGGACCACATGCATGAGCGTGAATAAGTTATTCTGCCTTTTTAGGTCGTCCGTAAGAGTACCGAAACTGTCAGATGCTGTTTTCTATAAATGCATCATGTACACTGGCTTCTATTTTTTTTAATACCAGTTTTACTTGCCGAGTGTTATGATGTCACAGTTTTTCAAGCCAGTATCTACTGAAAAATGTCTGATACTTTACATATTGACATAAGCTGTCTTCTGTGGATGTATTACTTTCATGTTTAGCACATACAATCCATTAAAACTCATTTATCCAACCAGATATCTATGAAAAACGAGTTAGTAATGAAAAATAGTAGTTTTAAATCAGAGGAACATTATGAGAACATGTACAGTGCTATAGGATGAATAGGGCGATATTGTACCTTAAATATATTGTGTACTCTGCAAGGGAGGGGAATGTTGTAACCTGTCAGTATTTGTTTATTTTCTTATGTGTTTTATTTGTTATTATGTGTCAAACATTATTTAAGTTTGACTAGACCTCAGATTATTATCTATATGTGTAATGAGAATAGTGTTTTTGCTTATTGTATGATACTATGTAAACTTAAATTTTTGCCAGACCAGATTATTTGCATTTTATATTACGACAATTTGCTCTGTGACTATCCCGATACCCATTCTCATAGCACAACCCGCGAAGTTTTGAACTGTTTTGCCGAGTTCTGTTTAGCTGGTGGATTAACGATTCTGAAAAACAATGATTTATTTTTGTGTTGTCTTAGGACATTTTGTTATGATTATTACAAGAAACGAGGAAAGCGGCAGCATAAAGGTCGTTGCTGGCTCTATGTTTTACCTTAATGAAGTAAAGCCGAGTCGAGATGTTAGTTCAGGTCGCCTCTGTGGGGAAGACGGAGTCAAGAAATGGGCAAGAGGGCCCTAACTCGGGACTACCGTGAAGTTATATTAATTAGTCTTCCGCGATTATATATCGTGTGCTAATGAACTATAGCCGTATGGGTCCGAGGGCCTAAGGGAAGACATCAGAAGGAGAGGAGCAACTCTACGAGGTGTGTCTGAAGCCTGTCTGTGGTTACAACCACCGTGGGATTTCAGCAGACGTCGAAGGGATAGTTTGCTATCCAGAGATAAGTGAAACCGTCTTACATATATGGCGTCATATGGTTTGCAGGATACACGCTTAACTGCTCCATGTTACTAAACGTTCCTGGCTTTAGTTTATGAACTTATACAACGACTCACTCAGTTTGCCCTACCGACCGCAATTATTATTTAACGTGTTTATTTATTCTATCTACCAAGGTTAAAGACTCTAAATACTAAACATTCACGTATGGATATTCGGCTGCCAGTTAATGGCAACTAAATACCGATATTATTTAAACTTGAAGATTTGTTGTTTTACAGAAATATGTCCATTTTTTTCTTTCTTATTCTGAGGTCTGAATATTTTCAATTGATTTTTCACACTATACCATCTAGACGTTTATCATTAAATTCATGCAAACCCATATACGCTACATCGTTTATTAGTCACGTAGCTAGAAGTGTGTTGTGAATTACGTCAGGGTGTTGGTAAGTCCTCACATGCATTGTGTAATATGCCTATGGTAGTATGCGTATAGAAGCTAATAGTCCGTAAAATAAACACTAGTAAGTTCTGTAATAGGGTAGCAAGATATACTACAGTAAGAATTGCTACGTTACAATGTCAATGTCGAAAGTTACAACAAGGAAGAGTGTCATTTAAAATGAAGTTTAGGTCATTTGATCAGCTATCTCAATGGAGGGGGCTGCATTGTGTGTACTCTATGCAATAACAGATCTTCTAGGTAGGACAAGAGATAACATACAATTGCAATGCAATGTAACAGTTTCTCTATGGCCATTACTGGTGTGTTTACTAACACTTTATTTTTTCTATGCGTAAATGATATCTCAGCATTCACTGTGCGAAATCATATACTGAAAACGTGAAACTTGTCTGGTAATGATGAATATTTAGAAAAGGTGTTGATAATAAACACTGGAAGTAAAACCAAATATTGTACAAGGACAATATGGGAAAGTACAGCCTTTTAGCATTGTTGAAGCGGGAGACGTTTTATCAACGGTGTGAACTGGAAACACTAGCAAAATTTGCATCCTTACGTCTCTATTTTCTATGGTGTTTATATATTCACGACTAAATTCTTCTTAGGCTAATAGTATTAAAATGTGTTTATAAGTATTTAAAATGTTATCTTATCAAAAAAATAATTAAAAGAGCAAAATTATTTTCTAAAACCATGATTACATTTCAATTTATAAATAACAAAATATAAAACCAAAACTGCCCATAGAAGAATGTGCTACTGTAGAAGGAACAGCGCTCATATCGGCGTGAACTGGAATTAAATAACATGTCTCCTGTTTTTCTTCTGACTTTCCCATATTGTCCTTGTACAATATTTGGTAAAACAAGGAAGTGTTATGGTCGCGTCAATTATGTAATGAAGAAACTGCGTCTATCGTCACACGAAACAGAGCCTGAATGTAAGTGTTCAAGGTTTAATAGTTCTGCTTCAATTCCACCTTGTAAAGTGAAACGACTTATTAAGAAATTCAATTGTATGGGAACTGTAGACGAACAAAACAGTTATTTATGTGGCCTTCTATCAGTTCATGCTATAAAAAACCCAAGACAACCAGAAGAGTCGGTTGGATTGCGTAATTAGGCCACAGAATATATAACATATACTTACAGAAGCGACAAGACGTGATTTTATCGTACTCGTTTTCTCTTTGGATTGCCATCGCGTCGGAGTTCGCAGAAGTTAGGTTACACTGAAGTATAATAGGCCTTATTTTATTTTGTGTGAGGAAACTTATACGTAAGTAACGTCACATTTACCATTTCTAAATATGTAAATTAGATACTAACAAATCACAGTAATTATTGAAATATAAGTGACTGTTTAAACTAGTGTAGCAAATTCCATATGGCATTGTTTACTTTCGTGTACGCCCCGAGATATGGTACAATATCAATTGTTAAAAAGCCACATTATGTCGTTTCTAATAGAATTGGTTATTATCTGATGTTGAACCTTAATTCGTCATGTTAATTATTTTTAAATATTTAGTTAATGTACAAACTAATTACAGTACCTCAAGCACTACAAGGGGTTATATAAACTATTGTCTGTAACCCACGTGGTATTGTTTATATTCATGTACGCCCCGAGAACTGGTACGATAACAACAATGAAAATACTTATTTTGTCGCTTCTGTTAGCCTTTTTTATTCTGTGATTGAGCCTACGCCTATAAAGTAAGGATTATTCAAAATGAACAAGTTAAAGAGATGCCAGTATGTTATAAAGCATTAATGACACTTAATGGAATTACGATTAAGGAAGTAGAATACCTTTGAAGTCGCTGAAGCTAACCGGGCAATCGCCAAAAGAAATTAGGTGAAAATATGACCACAAGAACTGCAGAATGAGTGGCGATAATATAGATTGATTTGTACTGCACGTAGGTTCTTTCAAAGGAAGAGAGAGTCATTTAAGTAGGAAGAAGATCAACAGAACGTACCTACCAGAAAGTCTGAACATGAAAGAAATTTATGTCTTGTTCCCATGAAAAGAAGTATCCATTAGTTTCATATGAGTTTCAAAGAAGAATTTTCACGACAAAGCTTAATATTTCGTTTGGGTATTTACGCAGTGACACATGTGGCATTTACGATAAGTATTAGTCAGACTTCAAAATGTTACAAGAATTGTCGCTGGTATCATCTGGAGATAATGATAAACGATCAATCCGAATCCTGGAAATACAGAATGAAATACACAAGATAAAAGCATAATTCTTATGACAGAAAGAAGGCAAGACTTGAAAGTACTAATAGTGTTAAATATGAAGCTATCGCAACATACATTAAAAAAAAAACTTACCTATTCTTAATATTAGCACAAAAGATGTGTTGTCTCTTTATTCGTTCAATATAACTACTCATGTTATCATTTGGTTATTCTGTGTTCTACAGTTATACAGAAACTGTTACTGGCAAGGCATCTGATCAAGTTGCATATATGATACATTATTTTTGTAAAATTATTAGGCACAATAACGAGTTTAGCTTCATTTACTTCTCACACAAACGTTATATAGAACATACAAAACCTTCAACTATTTGCATAGACACGTAACATTAGGTGAAGCAACTTAAACAAAAAATGAGAATAAGAAAAAACGTAATAAGAGTAGTTTGTATCTCCAGATTACACACTGCCAACTTCAACACTCCTCCTTAATCTGGAGACCCAACACCCGAACCCTTTATATACATACCGTGTTTAGCACTGGGTAGTTTTTTGATCAAAATGTAAGCAATCATTCTTTCAGTGGGTGTATGAGTTAGTTCGACCAACTTCCTCCTAAAAGCATCCCTGACAAAATGGTGGCGAACTTCATCGTGTTTTGTCCTATTGTGAAACACCGGATTATTTGCTAATTTCTGAGCTCCCTTATTATTATTTAGCAATGTAACGCTGGTTTCCTCTCCAAGAAGTTCACGCAGTAGACCTTTGATATAGACAGCCTCCTTATATGCTTCATATAAGGCCATATACTCTGTGCTGGAAAAGGGCTACTGTGCGCTACTTCCTCGACTCCCAGGCAACAGCTGCTCCTCCTAACAGAAATGCAAATCCTGTGTATGATATTCTGTCTTGCTTGTCGTTGGCCCGATCTGCATCCACATAACCTACTACATTGTTTCCTGTTCTTCTGTACAAAAGCAGTAATTGGAAGTGCCCTTCAAATATCTCAACAACCACTTTGCAGCCTCCCAGTGCTCCTCATTATATGCCTTGTTGCATTGACTGAGTATACTCACCCCATACGCAATGTCAGGTCTCGTCCACACTGCTAAGTACATTAATGAGCCCACCAAACATTTATACGGCAATCACAAGTTCTCATGGTTGGCAGTATCTACTTTATTCATATCACAACTCGCATCCAATAGAGTTTGCAGTCAGTCATCCTAAACTTATTCAGAACTTAAGACAAGTATTTACATTGATCAATGTAGATTTCTCCCCTTTCTCTGTTACACTGAATCCTGAACCCAAGACAATGGATCGCTTAACCAAGATCCCTGCATTTAAAATGTTTCATCATATCATCTTTGAGTTTATTTTTCTCCTCAATGCCATTTGAAAAAATTACAAGGTAATCAACATAAACAGCAACAATGGTTTTTTTTTCTTCGCAAGCCTTGCTATATACACATGGTTCATGTGCAGACATTTAATAGCCAAAATTAAGCATTACATTGTGCAACCACTTGTTCCATACTCTAGAGGACTGTTTAAGACCATACAGTGCTTTCTTAAGTAGACATACCTTTGTTTCTTGTCCTGGAACCACAAAGCCTTCTGGTTTTTCCATGAACACCTCTTCCTCCAGCTCACCATTCAAGAAGGCTGTGGCAACATCCAGATGGTCAATGTCCCATTCTCGTTCAGCTGCGAGCGCCAGTAATAACCTTACTGTTGAGTTCCTTACCATAGGAGAGAAAGTTTCCTCATAGTCAATCCCTGCTTCCTGAGTAAATCCCTTCGCAACCAGCCGAGCTTTGTACAGAGTGAAACGGCAATTTTCACCCCTCTTCGCTTTTAATACCCACTCGTTTTTTCCCCACTTTCTTGTCTTCTGGAACGTCGGTTAGAATCCATGCACCATTTTCGATCAGTGAATCGTATTCCTCTTGCATTTCTGGTTGCCATTTATGTTTGTCTCCAGTTGAGAGTGCATCTGCGACAAACTTTGGCTCAACATTATCACACCTGCTTAGGTATGTTACCATATCAGTGAACTTCTTCGGATATCTTTCTCGCCTTGAGAACCTTCTTTCACTTTGTGGCAAATTATTCAAGTCTACTTGTGGATCATGAGGTGCCGTCTCTTTTTACTGTTGTAAGGTAACTCCTGTAGTGGCATCGTTAACATAAGACTCATTGTTCTGCGACAAGGATGGTGGTGCAAAATCAAGAACGTCTGTTGACAATCTTTCACGCTGTACTTCATGCCCCACTTCGCATTCTGGCTGTGCAAACCCTACTCTAGACACTTTCACTGCATTAGTTGTGTCTAAGCATTTAGAATGTTGCTCCATTATGGTCACTGCTATTTCTTCTTCAATGAACACAACATCACGGGACTTGTGCACTCGTTTTGGTCACTCAGTATCAATGAGACTGTACCCATTAGTATCTTCACAATACCCACAAGTATAATCGTTTTGCTCTTGGCATCCCCTATTTTTCGCTGCTGTTTGGGTACATGCGTAAATGCAGTACAACAAAATATTCTCAGCATGCTCATGTTTAATTTTTGTCCTGACCAAGCTTCTTCAGGTGTCATGTCCTGTAACGCCTTTGTTGGTGACCTGTTCTTCAGAAAAATAGCAGTGTTGACTGCTTCTGGCCAATATTTTTATCGAGTCCAGCATCATGTAGTAGTGTGCGGGCTTTCTCAATAATGGTCCTGTTTGCCCTCTCCGCTGTTCCAATTTGCTCTGGAGTGTACTCAACTGTTAATTGATGCTTTATCACAGCCATTCCAAGCACCTTCTGCATAGTTTGGTTAACGTATTCCTTTCCATTATCTGAGAGAAGTATTTCAATTTTTAATCCAGTTTCATTCTCAACTCTGGATTTTAATTCGCAATACTTGTTCGACACTTCATTCTTTGATTTAATGAAGTAGCCAAATGTTTTCCGGGTAACTCGCACCATTAATTGACTCTTAATTATCGTACCGGCCAACACAAATCTGTGTGGATAAGGTCTAGTTTGTGTGCTACTTTCTTAGATCCTTCTAGGATGTCAAAAGGTTTTCGAGACTACTTCACTTTGAAATAAGCGATGCAGGACTCCTCATCTTCACTCGAAAATTCAATGTTACCACGCTATCTCGCAGTTACTTCATATTACTCAAACGTAAGTGTCCCAATCTCCTATGCCACAATGCCTGTGCATTGTGTTGTATCTTTCACTGCAAGGTTAGCTTTACATTTAGTTTATAAATCCCTCCTATTTCAATTGCACAAGCCTTTATTTTTCTAAAAACAGTTTTTAATTTTTTACTCTAAAGTGAAGCATACTAACGCATAGTGCTATAAAATTAACGTAGGCTGATAAAATATCTACTCGGCAGCACGTGTTACTACACATTTATAACCAGTAACAAAGCATCGTTGGGATTTATAATGCTACCATTGCCACAGAACTTATTTACTCGTATTTTGGCATAAAATATAGTGTTTCAGAAGCTGCATAGGACTGCTGTATTTTTATTTGGCTAAGTTATTTTCGTTTTCTTCGATGAGCTAAGTTATCAAGAGAAATACGCCAGATCTTCCCTAAGATTCTACAAACCAAATACTGTAAACAAGACAAACTATTCATACAAATAAAATAACTAACTACTGTATAGCCCTCCACAGCTAAAATTAATTGAATATTCGAGAAAAATAAGGAAACATATCAAATAATAAACTAATGGTTTCACATCGCTATCCGGTCTCATTTCGCTAATTCGGTGAAAGGATTTCCGTTGCTGTAGCGGAAGCAATTCAAATAATCATGAGGATTGTATCAAATGTCCGGATGTGTTTGTGTATTACCAGTGCAGTACGCCGTTTCCTGAATCAACTCATCATTGCGTCACTTACGTTAACTGATGCATGGAGTTGTTTGAAAACTATCTGTACTGTCCCATTCCACTGTCCAAGTTTCCACTAGTTGTCTGAATATTTTTCGATGGAATATACAATTTATGAAACACATGTAAAATTAATATTGAGCATTTTTTGTGTAATGGCGGCCGTAGCACTAGGGTCAGCCACGAGAACGTTTAGTATGTTGTTCAGAAGACTTAACTACTAGTGTGTCGATATACATTTTTATATATACACTATTATTATATTAATCTGAAAATTATTGTAACAGTAGGAGTTTAAGCGTTTATGCGGTGGCTCTGTAATTTTATTTGTGGAAAGTATGGTATCAATTATACAAAAATGTTTTTTTTTTTAATTTGGGTTGGTAAACCTGAATAGAAGTTGTGACCTATTTTGAAAGACCCCTCCAAATGGTTTCAATGTGTCAGGTTACGGTCGTATTAAGTTCGATATTTAGTGGGGGTGTATCCCTATAACTCTCCACCTACCAACCCAGTTTATCCGTTTACCCCCTCCCCCCTTGCGTCGGACGAGTGATCACGTCAGTCGTAGATTGATGTGAAGAGCTCACGTTGTGTCCTTTCTCGTCCTACATGCCTGGACGGCTGGAGACGACCTTCGGACGACATTCTCGGGATTCTTGAACCAGCAGGAAATTTTAAACGTGGAGAGAGATGTTTAAATAAAAAAAAAAAATCTATCATCACAATACCTAAATTACCTAAAATAGAGAGAATAGAGAAAAAAAATTCATGTCAAAAAATATATACTTTAGTAAAAATACCGTTCGTAAACATTATTAACTCACCAAACAAACAAAAACGATGTTTAAAAAACAGTGCACAGTAACGTTTGGTTTACAATTTCAATTCTATACACCCCAGTCTCCATATTTACCCCATTTTACTGTATACATTAACTCTTAAGAAAATATCGTTATGTATGCTAGCCATTTTTGCGTGTCGCCCATTATTAAAGAGTGCGGCCGCGATACGAAAAACCGTTTAACGTAAATGAAAAATACGCAACAAAATTAATATTATGTGTTGTATTCGACAATTTCTTGGATTTTACATTCTGTTCTCGTGAGTTGCCAGTTCTTAACCCGTTGTCACGAGGATCGAATTTCAAGGTGGCTGAACATGACGGTTTGAAAAGAAATTACGATACTCACGTCAGCGAACATGACTCGAATAAACAACTCTGTCCAGCACTGCAAACTTGAGCAGTCGAGTCGCGGCGAAGGTCACGTACTGACCTGGAGTGGAAACACTTGGAAAATCCACAGTTGCAGTCATCGCTTTTTCGAGATACTGCGTTGTCTGTTGTGGGGGGAGGGGGGGTTCACGATCATCTGAGAACTTTCGCACTCAACCTAAGGAAGAAAAATCGCTCGCCATACGCTGAGGCGTTCCTAGTGGGGAGGGGGGAGGGCAGGGGGTCAGACTACCCCGGGCGTTTGCCGGGTTAGAGGGGACGCTGGTGGTGCTGAAAATTTTTACTTGGGAATGAAATGTAAATAAGTGTAAAAAATATACAATATCTAGATTTTATTTTTGTATCGTTCTTAAACCTTGTACACCATATAACGTTATAAATACAGAATTTATAATTATAACTCACACTTAAAACACTGTTAATGGTAACTAGTAAGTATTGGTTTTATATATTCCTACTAAAATTGTATACAGTTATTTACGTGAGCGCAAAACAACGTATGCAAGATACGTTTCTTACTGTTGGGTTGATTGGACTGATGAAAGAAGGGATGGAAAGGTGGAGGGGGAGAAAATCACAATTCTTGACCCGGGAGAAGAAAAGCCTAGATTACGTCACGTTGCATACCGGCTTTGGAATCAACATTAAAAATAACTCTCTTGAAAGCGAATTTCCTAATGTAGCTTTACCTGTTTTCTAATTTACATCCAACAATCCTGAATTGCTATACAAGGAAATCGGTTTCTCGGTAGTCAATTTAAAACATTTTACAACAACTAATTTAAAAGAACTACTAGCTGCGCTTAAACTTTGTGCACGTAAATTAGAAAGTAATACGGTTACACATTTGTTGAAAATGTTTCGTTCGTCTTCACGCTGCATTGCGATACAATTCAAAACTCCCTCCGAGAGATCACTCTTGGAGTAGACTTATGTTGTCCAGTAAAAACACGAGTACTGCAATTTGAAGGCGATTAATATCAAGGACGGTTCTACACAACCAATAATTATAAGTTCAGCAAGTTTCTAAAACCCTCGAAGTGTTTACCACGTAGTTATGAATTTTTACTGTTGGCAAGCACTAGTTTTAAAATATATAATAATTTTAAATACAAACAAGGACCTAATCAGTTTATTTATAGGTTATACAGTGGAGAGACACACACATACTGAAAACCGAAGCGTAATATTTAACATTTCTCGATTTATCGTAAACCATCCATACACAGATTAACCTGTCTCCACGGCGGGCGCGTAAAAGCTAGAACTGTAACAGCTTGGATTAAGGTATAGAATAATCCTCAAATATTTTCAAAATATGCGAATATTTCACAACGCGCTCACTAGTAGATATATGGGATACTGTGTGATCATATTTATGTATATAAACCCACGTTCAGAAAAAAATTAGTTAATTTGCTGATAATGGGGCTATTTGGCGACTAACACACTTGCGCTGCAACGAACAGTACAGATTTCGTATTCAGTGCCGTAATGTACATATACTTTGTACCAGCATGGGCAACTTTTTAACGCCAAAAATTTAAGCTTTGCAAGGCATTTCCCGTTAACAAATCGGATCATGGATGAGTATATAGTTTAATCCTGTATGCTCAGGTAACTATGACTAATCTTCCACCAATCAGCTTAAAACTTGGCAAGGATGGCTCAGTTTCCTATTATGATTAGAGATAATGGTTTATCGCGGGAAAACTTGACTGTTTGCTGGATTTCAACGCACTTTCAGCTTGCCACAGGATTACTGGCTTTCGGTTGTACGTGGAGCTTTTACGCTATTTGACTGAGCCAATAATAATCCTGATATTGTAATACTTGATGCCTGTTATTGGTAGAGCTGGTGATTTTTGGTGAAAAGAATTATGCAACATTTTGTTTCAAAGCCTCATGTGCACATGTGCAGCTCTGCTTCATGGTCAGTGATTGGCTGTTCTTAACTCTCAATGGCTTGGGGATCTACCGGCAAATCACAGACGTGTGGTGTCGCAGTAACCTCATTCTCATTGGTACAGTCAAATGAGCAACACCTCTGCACAAATACACGCTGCCAATAGCCACGAAGGAGAGGCGCAGATGTGAGCGTGATGCATTGACACAAAATGTTGCATAATTCTTTTCACCAAAAATCGCCGGCTCTAGTTATTGGGCGGCAGACATCTACGTTGTGGCAGGAAACTACAGCGTTCTCAAGGGTATCTTGGCACAAAACATTTTCGCGATATACCATCATCTCTAATTATGATGCGAAGTATAGGCCTACCCTGTTTAATACACGGATTGGATCGCGTTTACTATACACGTTCGTCACGAAGTCTTCGGAGTGTTTGCCTAAATCCTTCGCTTTCCTATATTGAATGTAAAGACGATGTTTTTGGATAAGAACTTAAGAACAAAATATAATCATATTATACCCATGTTACTACCATACCTACCACTGGGCCTTGTTACATAAATTTACGTACGTCCTGTGTGTAAATACATCACTGAACAAGACTATACTTCATACATATATATCCGCAGCTCCTGGAATATACCTGCTATGGTCGCCATCGTCATTCTGATACTAACTATGGGAGTAATAATTTATTTTGATTTTGTCGTGTTTAACATCTCGTCGACCGTGAGATCATTAGAGACGGTTACACGCAACTTTACACAAGGACGGGAACTATTAAAAAAGTCGGCCATGTCGTATGTCAAGGAACCATCCCAGCATTCCCGAGAGATTTTGGGAAATTATGAAAAAAAAATCAGAAATGGCCGTAGATGGGATTCTAGCTCTTGTCCTCCCGAATACTAGTCCAATGTGTGACCGTTCCTTCACCTTGCTTGGCATTATCTTTCTGTTATTCAAATTTAATTCGATGAATGTGTTTTTTCATCATAATATTTTAGGTTTCATTAGCCAAACGTCAAACTCAAACAATGTGTGAACAAGGAGGATAACAACATACAAGACCTCAAGAAACTTGTTAGCTGAAAAAATGTTAGTATTTTAATACTATCACATTTTTGCTCCAAAAATTTTTTAAAATTAAATTATCATAATTAAGGCAAAAATGGATGATATTTCATCAAATTTCATACTGCAATTAAATGGCTGTTATAATACCTTCAAAACCAAATAAAACTGGCATTAGCACATAGTTCATGACTTAAAAGCGCAGCTGCACTTAGCTCGACTATAACGTTGCACAGCATTTGAACGTTCAGCACGCAGAGAGGGAGGGGCATTTGCAGCGCGTATCATTGTCACACTATTGTCGGTTTTGTGTGTCCCGAAACGAGACATATTTTCAGATGGTATACGTACTACTTTAATAAAAGTTGCATCTACGCTTAGACTGTGGCGGCTTAAAATATCATATGGTAAAATGTAGATTAACTTGTTTTAAATGTAACAATTATGTTTTGTCGAATTCCAGCAAAGGTTGACTTTAAATTGACGAAGACTTCAGTAGCAATACTCAGGTCTGCTTCAAAGAGAGTTACACCGAAACAGAAAAAGTTATGGAACTCAAATAATAACGTTCAGAACTATTTGCATAATAATTTATTTTCGAGAACAGCATGAAAACCAGAACATAACAACTTCACAAGATGAAAAAATGGGTCATTTTCTGTTACTTTACTGGTCGAGACATATTCAAGCAGTAATCAACGAAAAATGCTTGTGTCGTTGAGTTAAGCGGTTCCCAATACTTTGTTACTACGCGGAAAGATAATAATTAGATTCAATCCCATAGTTAATCATATACTGAAGAACATTTCCATTGAACCTAATGCTGAAATTTATTGCAATTATTCCTTTTGAAATATGTTTCTGTATGTGGCCTGAAAACTAAGTAACTGACGCCAGCAGAAACGCGTCGTTTTACAACCTTGCCGTGGGAACGAGTGTTTGAAGTTAATTAAGCGCACCAGCTAGATAAATATGAAAAACAATTTTTATAATAATAGGCCTTACCACACCAAGAGTTTCAATATTGTTCTCAATGCTGAGCTCCGTTTAAAGTAAAAAAAGAATTGTAGCAAAAATTATTTCACTAAAAGTATCGGGGACTGAAATAATGGTCCTGTAAACATATTCTTTTGATAAGAAAAGAGGCGGACGAACACTAAATGTGCTAAAAGTCAATGATAAGATTTGACATACAAAAAAAAAAATAATGACACGAGATAAAACAAGAATTTACGAGGAATACTAAAATACTAGTGCAGTACAGACAAGGAATTTCAAGTTCACTTTTTAACAAATTTACTGTTATAAGATTATATTTATCTACAGAAACAAAGCTCTTCGTGTAAATGCAAAACATTAATTTTTTATTATTGTTAGAGATTCAAAAATAATTGTTAAAACAGACAGCAATTGCGTACAGTTTAGATTGCGACAAACACGGAACACTTCATTCCTTTTACAGAACTTACTGTTTCTTCAAAAAGCAGTGTGTTACTTCTATAGTGCACACTGTTCCTTTTACAGTGATGACAGTTTATTTAAAAAAAAAAAAAAAAAAAACATGGCTTTCTCCCAGAAAATACTGTTTCTTCTGTTTCTTCAACAAGACAGAGAGTACTCATTCCATGGAACAGAGAGTGCTTATCCCATGGAACAGAGAGTGCTTATCCCATGGAACAGAGAGTGCTTCTCCCATGGAACAGAGAGTGCTTCTCCCATGGAACAGAGAGTGCTTCTCCCATGGAACAGAGAGTGCTTCTCCCATGGAAGAGTGAGTGCTTCTCCCATGGAAGAGTGAGTGCTTCTCCTACGGAACAGAGTGCTTCTTCTACAATACAGAGTGCTTCTTCTACATATCACGGATTTTCTTCTGTATATAAGAGTTTTTCTTCTTTCTTCTGCAGATAAGAGATTTTCTTCTGTAGATCAGAGCTTTTCTTCTGTAGATCAGAGCTTTTCTTCTGCAGATCACAGTTCTTCTTCTGCAGATCACAATTGTTCTTCTACAGATCAGATATATTCTTCTACAGATCAGAGTGTTAATTCTACAGATAAGTGTGTTTCTTCTACATATCAGAGCGTTATTTCTACTCAACAGACTCTATACTTTACAGAACATACTGATCTTCTCGATTACTAAAATTATTGAGGAAATAAAATCTTATAAATAAATTAATACATTTGCAAACAAGACAGGTTTTCGGTACCTATTATAATAGAATTTCGATTCTCGCGAAGATACTATTTTCTCAGCGTGATACTACAAAATTGTGTTCGCATTGTCGTGGGACGAGCAGCGAAGTGATGATGTATCGCGTATCGTTTCCTTGTACCAAGAGAGAATCTCGAGCGACAAATGCTTTCGCTAGCAAGCCAAGAGTAACCTTCGATTTTCCCCCCTCTCGACGTGATTAATCACTTGCTAGCTCCGCACTGAAATTGTCGTCTCATTGTCCAACATAACACTCTTCAATGTGTGATAGAAATCAAGTGATGTTTTCAGCGTTTATTTATCTTCTTAAAGTCATTTGCTTAGAGACCCGTAATTGATATCGGCCGTTTGCTGAAGACGAGAGTTCTAAACCTAATTTTCTAGTCTTTTTTAACAGACCATTGTAATGATAACCGGTCTTAATTCATCTAATTTTCTCTCTCGAAGGAACATATCGGAGAAATTTACCTTCACGTGCCTGTCCTCGAAGGATCGTACCCTTTTTATGGTATTCTTAAACTAAATGCCTCGTTTCGTTGTTAGTAGTTGAGTGAATTGCCAGAAAAACACTGGATTGTTTTTTTTTTTTTTATTAATTTTTGGAAACTAGTTGGCAAATATTAAAAACAACTTCACATAATAATTATTTTTTAAACACACATATACAAATTATATATGAAATGATTTTATGTACTTATGCCAATATTCGTTAGTTAATAATTTTGCCAAAAAATATAAATAACACACTATTATATTATATGTTAACGCGCGGACAGACACGTCTAAATTATATAAATAACCATTCTGTCTTTATTTTTAGAAGTGAAAGAGATTGTTCTGTGCGTAACAGCAAGGTTTTTAGTTCTGGTCAGACGTAACACGAGGTGAGTATAGAGCAGTATCGGAGTGAAGAGGCAGGAGAAACGAGAGATTCCCGAGAAAACCAGTCGACCAACGACATCGTCCGGCACGACTACCAAATGCAAATATCCGGCCCGAACAGCCGTTTGTTAGTTTCCTCCGTGTTCGCAAACGCTATAATGCGTTTAAATGGGAATCAGTGAATCATCAGTGGTTACGTTGTACTCTGTTTCGCATAACTTCAGTGAAATTTGACCGTCATGAGGGCAGGACTTTTTTTATTGTTGTTTATGTTTTAGTCGAAATTTTGGTTCTAAAATGAACCTGAAATGTTCATTTCACCAAGTGTACTATATTTTTTACCTTTCATTGAGACACAAATTACAAACTTTTATAAGTTATTGTCTATAAGTAAAGTTGTTGTTAGAATTAACTGGCGTTATACGAAAATCATAATATATTTTTAAAAATTGTCATTTAGCGATGAATGGCTACAAGCTATCGTAAACACATACAATAGCGTATTTTTTAAATTTTTTTTTATTTTTAAACAATTTGGAATAACAGACTTGGAGAAATTATGAGCTTTTATAATCCACTGCATCATCGTTACTTTTTTACGGAGAAAAATATTGTTATATTAACAGTTCAAAGTATGTAAGTTGTATCACAGTATTAAACTAACAAACATTCATTTCCACGTTTCTTCCGGAAATGTTGTGGTAAATTGAATCTTCCTATAATTGCAGTTAACCAACTGCGACACAAAATTTTAACTTACCGCGTCAGTTCCGAGTTCCTGGCTTGTATGCATTTGTCGTCCTAAACGTCACGTACACTTTAATGTCTATTTTATTTTCGAACAAAATTATTACGATACCATTTTATAAATAAAATCGACGTATTCTTTAAATTTTTATTTTGCATTTTTTCACCTATACAGTATACAAAACTCTTAATATAATTTTTAAATCACATTATAAATGAAAAATAATAGAAATTTTAATTACACTCGCAAGTCGATGCATTAAGAAAGATAATATTTCTCGCGAATATTGTGGCAACACTTCACCTCAAGCGAGATATCTCAATTTCCTGACTGTGCAATGCAAACTAAAAATGCCGATATTTTACTCAAGTTCTCCTTAGTTTCACCTTTACCTAAAGATTTTCCTCACTTGACTCTGCAATCGATCCTTAGTAACATTTGCCTTTTATAAGACGCATTAGAAAAGTCTTATCAACGTATATATGTTGCGTGCCACTGTAGCGAATAATTTCGCAGTGTAATAATGGACGACGACTTGAAAAGAGGTGGAGCTTCAGTCAGGTGTGGGAAACAATTCCTATCTCCATGGATACCGCAGCCGAACATAACCTTCATTTAGCTGTTTGGCTTCACATGTCCCGGATGAGATGTACGTCAAGAAAATTGATTATTTGTTTGGAATTTGCCCTTTTTTTTTCAGGTAAACATTAAATAATCTTATGTATTTGCGTATCTTAACCATGAAGTAGAAAATACTATTTTTTACCCTTGCGTGTAAATGTATGCTTTCTGCAATTACCAACTAACAAATCAGGATGTTTATAAACAAGCTTTGTTTCCCACAGTACTTTTCCCTTGCGGTGACGTCAGGGGGCGTGTACTTCAAGTTGTCCATTGTCTCTATTATACACTACTATAGCTTGTCGTTGGAAGTTAAGTTGTTTCCAGGCCTCGCACTAAGTCGAGTCAAAACAAGAACATTGCCTTGCGCCGTAACAGACGAAACCTTTGGAACTACAATCACACAAAAACACTGTTGCAACTCAGTGTTATGAACGTTGTTATTCCCCAAGTGTGCCCATACGTCACTATTAACTCTACTACAATAGTTAAAACACCATTTTAAACTTTCTAACGCCACCGTTAGCATTCAAAAGTGTACACTAAAAAAATATATGTGCACGATTTTAACAGTGAGGGTATAATATGTTAATAGTGCTGGCCGCAACGTGAGGTCAGTTTTAACTTATATTTGTACATTAAGATCTAAATTAATTAATTTTCATAATATAGGCACATTTAAAAGTAATCATAGTGTTCAGTTTGTAAACACGTACATTTGTAAAACGGCCTTTGGCTGAATATGTCGTGTATACAATAAATAAAAAAAATTAATTCACTATTAACCTGTATTTCCACTTAAAATACGCATATTTTGGTCGGCAGCAAACAGTTTTAATCGCAGTAGTTGTAAGACTGTGGAACAAAACTTCGCTGTCCCGTCGCTAGAGTATTGTCTTCGTTGTTCCAGTTTCTGTAGCTGGGAGGGGCTGGCACTGAGGCGCAAACATCGCAGAGAGAGGTTCACCTTGAACAAATGAGCAATTGAAGAATTGCTGTGCCGGTCCAGCGACCAGCAGCTCGTTGCGTCACTGCATCGTAATCCCCCAGGCAACAGCACCAGTGCCCATCGCCTCGACGTTACGTAACCGGCGCACACAATAAAGACATATATATATTATCTGGATTAAGGTTAATTCCACTAGAGGTTAGAAAGATCTACACTTAAATCTGAATAAGTGATTAAGTGAATAATCATTGATTCACGCTGGCGGATGGAGCAGTTTCAACAATTTGAACCTGTGAAAATAGTCAGTGTTTAATTAGTGAATATTCACAGATTTCCTTTAAGAGTGCCACACTCACAAGTGAGTCAGTGAATATTCGCTGTTTTTGCCCGTTGTTTTCAAATAACAGTTTTCACTTATTGAATCGCTGAAAAATTACAGGAAAATCTGTAGACATTTACTAATTAACTAGTGGAATTTTGGGACTCTATATCGGAATCTGTGAATAGTCGCAGATCTCACTGTGCTTTCTCACTGATTCAAATTGTAGAAACTGCTCCAACCATCGGCGTGAATCAGTGAATATGCACTAATTAAGATTTAGAGTGGATGTTAAAATTTGGCACAGAGACAATTTCTATCGCTTGAGCTGAACTGACCAATCACAGATATTTCGTAAATTTACGTAACGTGAAGCTGAAAAATTTAAACGGCACAATTTGTTTGTTCTTCACTTTAGAAGTAAAGTAAATGACTTCTCTCCTTTCCAAGCCTAGTTAAGTTTAATTTTACTACAGTTTCGTATTTTATTACACCGGTTGGCAGTAGCAGCGAAAGTAGCGGCAGAATTTTTCTCTGTTCCAAACTCTCCCATAATAAAACACATTTTCTATCTAACCTGTAGTAGAATTAACCTTAGCTGGACCCCAACCTGCGGCCTAAGAATAAGATGAGCTGATTGGTGCGCATGACCCACTGACGTCACAGCTTTGTCAGAATAATCCCCCCCCCCCCTGTTCCAGACAATCTGTATTCCAAGCAAAAGGTTCATAAAATTGAAATTCTTTCCTAAGCTCTGGTGCACGCCTTAACGCGAGAAAAAAAAGTTATGAATAAAACTGTTTGTTTGCAAAATACGTTGCCCACGTACAAAGTAACATTTCAAAATAAACATTCCAGACGGATACACATAAATAAGGGTACACGCAAATTCAAGCGATTGTGTACATTTCGAGATTTTTGTCAATTACACATTTATTTCTTGGGGGGGGGGGGAAATATATATATATATATATAAGGTTTCGAAAAACATGTAAACTATGGTTGAATACACTCATGCTGGACATTGATAGACCCAACCAAATAAAATATGTGACACCCGATGCCGTCCCCTAAGATTTGATGATTGACGAGTGTGGTCTAGTAAACTGTGAATGTATTTAATTTACAACACGAATTACATTACCGCAATAAAAATGTTTAAAAAATGATAAAATACAGACTGTATCCAATCATTAAATTCAAAACTATACAGGTGATAGGAAACTTAAACATTTTTGAAGGGGGGCAATGATGTTCAGACATAAATAGGCCTGACCCAAAGTTCTTTGTTTTATTATAGAAATATCAGGGATATATGATAAGGGTGCAGAGACTTGATACAACGCTGTCATGGACATATTGAAAATAATGGTAGTCTCTATGACAACTGCACTCGGGTCTCACTTATTGTTAAAAGGTGTGTGTTGTTTAATGAGAGAAAATTGCACATATCTTGGGTTAAAATAAGTAAATGAGAACGTCCGTTACGCACTTGCATACTTAACCGTGTGTTAAACATAGGTCACGTGATTAATTGAAAACTGTGCGGGTAATTTGAAATTATATCGAGGGTAATACGTCTAAAAATTCACTAACTATGTTATAATATTTTGACAGGACATGAATAGGATGCGTAACGTAAGAGTATACCACAACATTCACAAAATACAATTGCATCTATATGTCAGAAATGTTACCTATCGTTGGCTTACTTCTAGAACCTCGTAAGTCCAGATTTTCTAATTTTGTATTCCAGGTGAATTTGGTGCTAATTTTCATGGCGCTTCCAGTGTTAAAATCTTCTAAATCTACTATGCGTTAACTTTCTTCTACGCTCAATTTAAAAAAGGTCGTACCTATGGCGTAGCATGACTACAAAGATTTTCTTATTGCTCTCCTGTAAAATTTGCTGAAATGGACTTACAAGTTTTTAGAAGTAAGCCAACGCTATACTAACGTTTTCCTAAAAGCAGATATTTTATGGACTCTACTTATAATTATGTTGTTAACTAATTACTAAGTAACGCATATTTATACACTCAGATAATGTCAAAAAATAACCGTATAACAAACACCATGCGAAAATGGAACTAAATTGGAGATTAAAATGTTAGCGGCAAAATGTTGTACTATGACATTTACATCCACAATGTGGCAAGATAGCACTGTATTTAGTTCCCACTGGCGATCCACAGACATATCTCTTTATCTTAGTACTACTGTTCTGACCTGCATACTATATGTGCATGTTAAAATCCCGAGTAGTCCAAACAAGATTCTACATTTACTTCACCTAAAATACATAAAATAATACCTGGACATAGAACGCTCGAGGGGACTATCTCCGTGCAGTGTTGCCACGAGCTGTACGTTAAATGCCGTCATGCAACAAATTGCCCCTTAAATTTTCGTCTCCAATTTAGCACAGGATTGGCGTGGTGTGCTTTTATGGGGTTGTTTCTGCAAACACTGTGTTTGTATTTTATGTATAGTATACGTATATATAATATACATATGCACATACACACACAGTACACCATACATTTTATACAACTTCTTAATGTTGGGAAAACATACATAGACATTAAAAAAAAAACTCAAAACCATGTTGTAAACACATCTGTGACGCCAAGCCAATATATCAGAATCTCTATAGCATTTATAAACATTGGTATCTTTTCTCAAATAACCTTTTCAAATTCTGTCATTTGTATCGGTTTTATCCTTAAGATTGGGGGAAACAGTTTTTGTTTATTCTGTGCTACAAAATTAGAGCGATCTGAAGCATCAGTTTACTTTGTTTCATACGTTCTTGAAACACCTTCGCAAAATACCAATTTTTAAAATTACATTACTGATGTACACAAATTTGTCTGGCTTCAGGAAGCGTAGCACGTGTTAAACTTATTTTAGAACGTGAAGGAAGAAATATTGAGGAGTAATGTTGTACGACATTTGAGCGGAGCGAGATTGCGTTGATCTTCTTGACGAAATCTTGGCGGGAGAGTAGAGAAGACGTTTTATGAGTCACAAGGATATGTTGAGGAGAGCATAATTTTACCTAGGGCATTCAAACTGTAACACTAGTAAATTTTTCAAGCACGCAGTAAGTCACGATATCATCAACTCTTGGTTACCCTTTTTTGAGAGCAGGCAACCTGCGGTTAAACGAAATACGACACATGGTATTCAAAATATTGTTGATAAAATAAGGAAATGAGTACTGTTTGAAACGTAAATAAAACGTAGGAGAACCCGTTGCTGTCATTGCATTTGGAAAAATATATATGTGTAAGATTAAGATGAATTTTTCCGTCTTAAAATCTTAAATTGCTTACAGGTGTTTGGACGTAACCTGGGGATCAACAAATCATGGTAAGAAAAAAGCAGACGTACATAGCTTCAAAAAGTTTACTCGTTATAAACGCCTAAGAGACGTTGGGCGATTCAGGCATAAGGAATCAGGTATGGAACGCGTGCTTTAATTCACTTATTTCGTTTTCAGTAAGCCACATTCCATTGACCATAAGCTCTTATTTATATTTACATTGGCAATAACAAATTTGAAAAAAAAAAAAAAAAAAAAAACTTTGTGCTTTCCTCTTTTCTGTTGTTTATAGATAACATTTTTTTTTTTCAATTGTTTCGAATATCATAGTAGATCTAGAGAATATATAATTTACAGACTTTTTATACTTCTATGTATTTTTATGTACAACTCGTGTACATATTTACAACTTTGTAACTGTACGAACCTCTCGAACTTAGGTTAGCAAAAATCATTAAGTTTGTGGAAAGCTAGTGTGCATATCCATAGAATTAATAAGTTTGAGCAAAGGAAAGCAAGTGGAGTTAAAGAAAAAAAAGCAGGTAGCCATTTTTTTTCTGGCTTTGAAATTTGCCATGGTTAAATTATTGCAAAACATATATTTTAAGTACATATGTTATTCGAACAATAATATCATGATAATTGGACTAGAATTTTGCTCGAGGCAAGCAGCAGAAATGAATTCTTGAAGTTGCCACAAATATGCGAAGAATGTGTGTGTAACGAACATGGCAAGGCGTGAAACGATAATGATGAGGTAAAAGCGTTAACGACAGAAGGAAGAATGCCTTTGAAAGGACGCGTTATCTGTTGCTCGGGTGACGCGATAAACCTCGCTATTGAAACAGATGGCACTGTAGGAAACACAATACAAATATCATGAAACATTTTGTCGCTTCGAATTTTACAAAGATGCCAAATGATTGTACCACGTGCAAAAAAAAAACACATTATGTTAATTTCAAATTTTAAAATGTCCTTTACCTGCTCAGGTATACTATGGTGTGACGTATATTGCTCGCAAACTTAGTTCGCGTGGGTTCCAATTTTATTAATAATTAAGTCTGAGAACTACAAATTATCGTAAATAATTCGTAAAAGTATGTATTTCTATTTGCAACAACTACATTAAAAATAGTTACAAAAATTAAACTAAACATTTATGACAAAAACTTTTCGACACTTCTAATGTCTTAAAAATGACAGTGATAGTAATATTACATGTGATAAGTTGTGCACATTTTTTTTTTTATATATTTTTGTCAGAAACGTTTACGGGCTCACGCACGACTACTCACTAAAATTTCACCGCAATTGGATGGATGGTATAAACGCATGCGTAAAATATATTAATTTACACACACACATATATATAGACACGTATTAATTACATTAATTTCAGTAAATGTATTCAAGATCCTTTTCTTTATAGTTTTATCTGTAAAATTTTAGGGAAGGGCCAGAATAGTTATTGCTATGCGATTTTTTGTAAATTTTTTATCAAATTTTAATTCATTTTATGTTTTTTAAATTTAATTTAAATTTTAAAAGAGGTTCTTTAGGCAGATAAAAACTGGCAGCTATAATGAGATTGCGTGTGCATATACACAAGCAAGCAATGAGTGAGTGAAAGTCACCATCTTGAATTTTTGTATTTTGTGTCATAACTTTTCTTCTGGATAAATTTTCGGAACTTTGTCCTAACTCCGGAATAGAATACTTATTGATAGAATTTTAGACACCATAAATCTTTATATTCCGTTATTGTTGTTACAGATCGAATTGTAGTTAAGAAAGTAATAGGAACTTTCAAACTGCAATTCGTCCTGTAGCAACAATAGCTACAAATATATATTTACGGTGTCTAAAATTCTATCAATGCGTATTCTATTCCGTACTACCAAACATTTATCCAGAAGAAAAGTTGTGACACAAAATACCAAAATTCAAGATGGTGCCTATTACTCATTCTTAAGCTTCGCATTGGCTCAACTATAGGCGGTTCGGGATAGCGTAAGCACTAAAAAAAAAGCCGTGCTAAATTTATATTTTCTGTCAATTCGTATATTTCCGATCGTAACGGCTATCGATGGAACATTCTGTCCTCACTTGACACATCACTTGATGTTTATGTGTGTAAAATAAATTTTGTAGCTAGTATGAATCGAATCAGTATACAAAAAAAGTTTATTAATTATATATTTTACAACATGTCGATTTCGGTTGATATTGTTTCTATATTGTTGCTTTTAAATAGGAAACTCATGGAACTATATTGCGGGATTTCGCTGCCAACCACACAAATAGCAACGAGACTACAATTGCTGTTCAATTATATGCAGTAACAGCTAGTGATATTTTTCAAAGGTTAAATTTTTAGTGCTCACTTTATCCCGAATGACCTAGGAGTGTATGCGGCGCGGGCAGCCAGGGTTGATCTTTGGTGTGCTGGCCGCGAGCACCAGAGAAGAACTCAGTGTTGCCAGGTCGTGGGATTTGTCCCATTTCGTGGGATTTTAAAAATATAATAATTGCATAAGGGACAAAGTGATTTTTATGGCAAATATTAATGTTATGAAACTTTCACAACCTTTTTTGATAAGCTATTATGAGCATCATAGTATCTGCTAAATGTTTTTAGCACTGTTACGTAATCGCGGTTCTTTTAAGTGTTTTGTATGTATGTCTGTTTTTGTAAGTAATTTAGAGATTTGTTTGTTTAAACTATTTGAATGTGTTTATTGCCATGTGGGTGCCTTCCAAAGGCTAGAAACACCAGGCGCTGAAAAATTACAAAAAATAACCCTTGTAATATATTGAACAAATTAACGGTCAGTTTAAAAAATGATTCTGTCTCGTGACAATATTACTTTTTTTTCAGCTGTGAGATTTTTCGTGCCGAAATGTGACTTTCGCATATGGAGCATGAGATTTTTACTCTTATAATACTGACAACACTGGAAGAACTGAAGGGATAACAGTGGGCAGAGACGCGCGCGCGCAACAACAGTAAGAGCTAATCGGCCAGTGGGAAGATACCGACTATGTAACCGTATGGGATCAGTTTACGATTTTTTTTGTTTTAATAATTTTTATAATTACACGAGATATGGTTTGTTTTGAACTCATATATTGCGACTATTTTTACAGTAATAAAATTATTTTATCGTTGTTAGTTTTGTACAATGGCATGTCAAAGTTCAAATTTGCATAAAACCGTTTTGTTCTAGGAAGGAAAACTGACCCAAAGAAATTAAATAACTCACACTGAAACCGAGCGAGGTGGCGCAACGGTAACACGTTGGTCTCGCATTCGGGAGGACCCGTGTTCGATCCCAAGCTCCAGTCATCATGATTTCGGTTTTCCGTGGTTTCTAGAAATCGCTCCAGGCGAATGCTGGGATGGTTTCTTAACAAAGGCCATGGCCGACTCCTCTCCCAATTCCTGTCATTGTACCAAGTTATGTATCACCGTCTCTAAAGACCTCGCTGTCGACGAGAATTGTGCTTCAGTGATATGGACGATTAACTAAAAACACAATTTGCCCCTCTTTACTACTTTGGGGTCGAATTTCAAAAATTCCTAAAATTAGTTTTTAGGTATTTACGTCAGAAATATTTTCAAGTGAATACCAACTCTCTATTCCGAAGGATTCGATAGATATCGATAGTTAATCGGAAACGCATTTAAGATCTTTTCACCCCCTTAAATGCTGAATTTTGAAAAATCCTTAAATTGCCTAATATGCATCCTTATGTGTGTCCTATTAAAGTAAGACGATAAGCCCGATTGTTTTACCTTACCTTACCTCACACTGAAGAACAGTGGCACGAGCTATGTCAAAATATGTACAAAAACCGCAATGAATATTCCTCGTAATTTTGTAACAATTTGTTCGTTTAAAATAAAAAAGTTGCCAATTTTCTAAAATTTTCTAAAAATACAATACGATATTACACACAAGTCTTTACATTACCCGCGACACTACTCATCAGTGCGAATAATTTCAGTTCCGTTAGTTGCTTGGTTTTACTTTAACTGTATTTGACAATTTCATGCATATTTGGTCTTTGACGTGACATTACATATCAACTACGAAAGCTAAACACTTTCATTACTGTAAAATGTTGTCACAATGTATGTCTACGAAACATGCCATATCTCTTGCAAATATTAAGAATTATCAAAACAATTAAATTTTCACGTGAACTCTCCCATTAAGGTCATGAACCATCATTTATTTCAAACAATTGCAAATAACTCCAGTATTTTTTAAACCAAATGATTTGAAAAAAATTGAGACTGTGTACAGTCATACTATACACAATTTTGGCAGAGCGTTTTTTGAAAATAATGTACCGTTTGCTAGCAAAAAATATTTTGCTTCATTTTGGCTTATTTTGACAATAAAATATGTAATATTTCAGTGGCAAAAATATAAAAGTACGTTTGACGCACTGTGACAGAAAAATTCAGCTACAAACGATGTTAAATAAGTGTTAAAACTGTAAGATGAATTTTTGATATATGTATTAATTCGCGTTAAAATAACGTTTTTTGAAATCACTGCAAAACTGAAGAGCCAGGCCTTGAGGCCATACTCTTTAGTTGTTACTGTTTCCGAGATAAATATTTTTAAACCTTAAACGACATGAGATATAAAAAAAATATGTCTGACAGATTTGTTTAAAATGGTTTTTGCCGTGACAGTTAATTTTTCTCAAAGCAATAAATTATACGGTTTCAACTGAAAAGCCAATTAACCAGAATTTCGTTAATTACATAATTAGCTAAAAACATAGTATTTACGCCCTTTGAAAAATCCATCCAACATGGAGAAGACGATTTGTAACGAAACTGCCAGACATATTTTTTATCTCTGCTCTCGTTTACACGTAAAAAATTAATGTCGTTAAAAAGTAGAAACTAAATCTTGAAGGCAAATTGGTGTGCTTCGAAAATTCTACGGCAAATGCAATTCACATGCGGGTTACAGAACGTTGTGAATTGTGAAAGTAGTTGACGCTAGAATTACTTACGGGGTAGGTTCCATTTTTTTTTTTGTCGCGACTGAAGATATAGAGGTGCGCTGCTGACATTTGAGTGACTAGGTCGTGCATGTTAGGTTGCATGCTGGGTCGGTATAAGCAAATTACGAGTAAAACGTGGAGGAATTTAATAGAGGGAGACCTTCTTCGTCGTGCCGAACTCGGCCGTTGCATACGCCATTACTAGAGACATGAAAAATTCGCGTTTTCTTTTGGCCCCAAGCTAGAGTTCCAGCAACTGTAAATTCGTGTCACTTTCGCAATTGGCCCGTGACTTATTTGACACTTGCTGGAAGTCGCTTAGCCAGTAGTACAGAAGCAACTAAATGTAGCCCATATCACTGCGTCATAGAGCAGCCAGTGAGCAGATATGTCTGCTTGGATACACACATGTTCTTGGAGGCTAGCCTACACGTCAGTGAACCAGCGAATTTTTCCCGTCTCCAGCTATTACTAGAGATGAAGGTTTCTCGAGGTAAATCTCGACTGTTTGCTGGGTTTCAATGTACGTTAAACTTATGAAAATATTACTGGCTACCGCTTGTACGTAAAGCTGTTGCCCTACTTGACTAAGCCAATAAGAATCCTGCTGTTGTAATATTTTATGGCAGCTGCAAAATATTTTGTGGGTATTTACTTTACAAAATTTATTTCGTGGTCACTAAAAAAACCTTTTGTTGACACTACTAAAATATTGTGGCCATCACAAAATTATATTGCGGTTACTACAAAATAATTTGGCAGTGAAGACTTCCTACAAAAATTTTCTTTCAGTGTGTTATATGTCTGTAGGCAGCTACGTTGTGTTTGTACGTCACCTAATTGTATGTGTTGTAATTAACTAAAGCGTTTCCCATGGTACGTTGGCACAAAATATTTCTGCGATACACCATCATCTGTAACAATTATTACTACAGCGTGGACACGGACGGTTTTCTCCAGCTTTACAATGTGGACAGGGTTGCGTGGTTCACGTCCTGCCCGCTAGATATCTCACCTCTGTACGTGCTCTTATTTATCACTGTTTGGTGATTGTTTTTGCTTCTTCACACATCTCTATTGTATTGGCTACTTGTAACTTATTAAATTGTTTCAAATTTCTATCTTTAATAAGTTACCTTTTTCAAATGCTTTCATTAAAATACGTTTCGACATGGGTAAATTTAGAAGTTTCTTGGACAAGTTGGTATGCCGAGGTATCTGTTGTTTCACTACCTACAGAGAAGCACACTATTAACGACTATTCTTGGAGCAAATCTCGAAATGGTTTGCGTGTCACAAAACGCTACACTAAAAAATTAAAAATGTTTCATCGTAAATTGTAAGTAAGCAACGTACTGCTGCTTACTAAACTGCCCACAATTTCTGACATAGCCTATCAAGATTTAATGAACAGTCCGTTCCAGTTATCTGATAACTTATCACGTTTGCTTGCCTGAAGTTGTGGTGACCAAATTAATAACAATATGTATTTATTTATTGCTCGTGAAGACTATATGTGTACTAATTTGCTAGCGCCCTTTTTAAATGTTATTTAATTGAGAAGCTTGTGACTTGTACAAGAATAATTCTCTGAATAAATCTGGTTAACTTAGTAGGAATGATGAAACTATTTTTCACTGTTGCCACTTGTGATGTTTGTATACGCCTTGTGGTCACGCCGGTAATTTAACACTGATTTTAAAAATATCTTTCTTTTCAACGCAACATAATCTTTCGCCTATATCCAAGTATCCCTACATTGTTTTGTCGTAAATATATCACGTTTTCCTAGCATGGCCTTGATCGTAGGCGCAACTTGTGTAGGTGTAATTTGGTGCGGTTCATTAAAAACAGGGAGAAGTAGTTTATAGTACGACAGTTTGAAATTAACCGTATCAGTTATCCTGCTGTAAAAACAGAAGATAAACGAGAAAATTATTTTGTTTAGAACAGTTCTCTGTCCTTCGTGTTATCGTGGTATCTTCGAGAGAAAGTGCCATTTGTACATAATGCAGTAGACCAAACAGAAATTGAGACTTTCTATAGCTTGTTTATCTTCTATACTGTGTTTAAGTTATTTAAAACGAAAGCCATGTCCAAATACCCTATTCTACGTCAAAGGCGCAGTAGCAAAGACTCCGAAGAGAAATATTTGACTTTCTACAGTAATATTAATGAAAGGTAAGTAAATGTAATGAAGCTTTTCAGTTTTTTGAGCTCCAAACAGCGTTGAATTAAAATACTCTTTTAATGCTGTTTTAAAATGTAAATTATACTGAGTAATTAAAATGAAAGAGTTAATTACTAAACGTGTTAGGATAAATGCACAGAGCTTACGGTAATAAGATTGTAGAGCAATAAAAATTCAAAAATTATTTTAAAATATTTTATTTCGATTTTTTAGTAAATGTTACTACCGTTCAGTCGGTGAAATTTAGATTTAAATTCGAGCGTTAGATTACGTGTTTTTTTTAAGCACAAATAATTTTGTTTTTGCAATTTACAGTTTATTTTGAAATATGATTTTTTTTTCATTTCGACCACCAAGTACAATGTAGTTTTCTTTGAAGATTGATGTCAAACATCATCCCAGTACAATAGGCATAGTACACAGATCAGCTAAAGTCCATTTAGTAATTTAATTTATTATTTGAATCGAAATTAATATCGAAAGCTGTTGAAAAGGAACAAGAACAATAAAATAATTTGTCCCATGAAAGTCCTTACAATATTTAAAACGAAAAACGTGGCAAGCTTGCAATAGGTGAAATTAAATAGTGCTTAGAGTAGCTGTCGTTGAGAATACTCACATAACAGTTCGTATAATTAGCAGATTAATAGAATATTTAGTTGCTAAGGTGTGCATTCTATATATTTAGGAATATTCCGTTTAAGGAGCAAGTAAAATTATATTATTCTATTTTTCTACGTACTCATGTGAAAAGTTTACGCCAACTTCACTTGTTGACTTTATGATAATTATGTTCCTCGTATCCGATCTACTTCAATCTTTGCTCGCAAACATAGTAGCATTGACAAGTTTGTCCCTCTCACGCCTTATCTCTCTCCAGACCAATTGGCAGGGACAGCATTAACTTTCAGTGTGACTTAGTCACAATCAATGCACATTGCAATGAGGTTAAATAATGGAACTGCGATCACTGATTTTATCGTACCCCTCAACAGTACATTAAATGCAGGGCAGTTGTCCTGCAGAGATAATTTTATGATTAAAAACCAATACAGCTTTTCCACTCTACACCTCCATGAACAGAATTTTATCACTACATTCGGCTCAGACACATTAAACTGCTGCACATTATGTGGCTAGAGGTAGTACAATAATGGTACTCCATCAACAATGAAAAAACACAAAGAAAAATATTAAGCTGAGTTATGATAATTTCTGTAAATTTGAAATAATTGGAAGTGTAAAATGAAGATCGCCCTTTTGTACAAAAATTACTTAACAAAGAATGTTTAAATACACTTTTAAATCCAAACTTTTTTATGATTCCGTTAAACATAACAAAGTTGAACTAACTCAAATGAATTAGAATTCAAGGCCATGTGTCTAATAATAATAATAATAATAATAATAATAATAAATATAAAAAGTCAGACATTGGAATTTTTTTAAAATTAGTTATGCCACAGTTAATTGCTGAATTATGGAATCTGTTTTCTTGACTGAACAGTTTGTTATTCTTTAATCCAGACATTTATTTCAGGAATAAGACTTCTGGTAGTTTAGTTGAAAATCTAAACAGGTAATACTATTTCAAGTTACGTTTCAAGCAAAATTGTGCAGCATCTTTAATAAATTAACAACTTATCCGATTACAGTAGAACAGTTCCTGTCATGAGACAGTGACATGAGAAACGTATTTATTTTGTCATTATGGATAAATTTATCAGTCGCACTAACCCAAATGTTGTAGGGTACTGTTTTAAAGATAATATCATCGTAAAAATAAATGTCCCATTAATGAATAAACTCTTCTCAGTTAATTATTTACTTTGATATCAAATATATTCTAATAGTTTAAAAATTTATATTTTGGATTTGTTTTAAAAATACTTTTAATTCATCATTAAATTTTACAACTTATTATAAAATTAAAACAGAAAATATAGTATTACTTTCTTATCATAAAGGTAATAAACTAATGTAGAAAATATCACTGTCAAGTCTAATATTGATTAGGCCTGTAATACGCATTGTATCTTAACAGTGAGTGAGACAGTTATTTCTGCTTTTTGCGTAGAAGTTTCTATTTTTCTAATTGTTTTTAATCGGTGTAAGCAAAATACAGTATTCTAAGCAATCAACAGCAAACTGAGGTTTTATTGTAATTTCTGGTAAAAAAAAATAGCTGTGGGTACTCTACATACAGAACTACTTCTGCACTGTATACCGGTCCTTTCTTTAGACACAAAAAGCTATTCTATGTTGGAGGGGGCACTTGTTGTAGCTATAGAGTTTGTGACATAAAAGAAAGGAGAAGTGAAAAGGCAATATTTGAAAATTTTATTTCAGGTGCCTTCATTCACGAACGAAACACAGAGAGAAAGTAGCGAAGCAGAACATACATATAGCATCACGTGTCCTATTTCTTACTCCAGTCTTTCCATTTCGTTGCACCCCAGTACCACTTTCTGCTAGCTTCGCTTTAGGGCCCTACAACGACTACTCCCGCGTCTCTGAATTCACTACGCAGAGTAATCAAATTTTAAATTGTTTTTGTGGCATGAGTGGGCGTAACCCCTCACTACGATGTAAGGAAGAATGCAGATTTATCTGTTATAGTTACTTAAAATGCGCTATTTGAGGGAAGTAGGAAATAAATAGTTGTGCACAACATTATGTCCGTTAAAAAATTATATTTTCCCCACTAAATTTCATCAGAATAGGACATACACATTTTAAAAACGTTCTCACGTCTGGTGAAAATAATATTCCGATACACTTCTATTTAACATACATTTTTAGCCCCGTAGTGTAACGCAGTACATTTATAACTATCAAATTAAAATAACAACGTTTAACACAATTTTTGAAAGAAATGTTAAGGAATAACAGTATTATTCAAAACAAGTGTTAAAATGCTCTATTTATGACAGGATTTAGCTAGAGGAGCTGTATTACTAGTAATCACGTGATCTACAAAGAAAATAAATACTGGATAACAAAATATGACGGTGGTAAATTCGCAATTAACACCATCCACCGGTTGGTAACAACGTTAAATATACTGCTCAAAATGGCGGACACTTTCACGAATACACAATCGACGACGGAGCAAGCTGTCGTAAGTCGCCGTTAAATCTTCTTGAGCAACCTGAACGTGAGAAATATGGGCATCATGGTTGAGTGTGAAAAGTCTCTTACTGTCGTATAATAGTGACTTCATATAGCTACTGTGAAAGTGAAATGTTTTTACGTTTAATATACTTGGAATTATTTTATTACGTGTGTGAAAATATTTCACTCGTACCAAGTTCCAAATTTACTGCGTACGTTGTTGTAAATTGGGCCGAATGTCTCGACCAGTCGGCAAACTAAAAGGTTCCGTCTGGCTGGCAGAAGAAGTAAGTTACAAAAAAAAAAAGCAGAGTTAATAAACCGTGGGATTTTTCAAAGTGGTGTTTAAATATAAAAACACGTATTGAGGCCGTTACTGCAAACAAGTCAATTTCTGGGTGAAAATGGTTAAAACGAGTATTTTCAGAATCAGTTTCAGTCGTCCTATAATTTAATCAAACTGTGAACTTCCATTTCGAAAAGATTAAACATTTGTGTTTATTGTCTGACGTGTAAAAATATAGTGTCACAGCATAAAGTCCGCTTCAGGCAAAAAGTCAACAACATAAAACAGGAGTCATAGAAGCTCTGTTGTGTGTCTGCCATGCTTCCGTTCGACCGACGGCACTTCATCTTCCATCCGACCACTCGCCCACGTGTCGGCGACCATATTACAGCCTAGATACTGACAATTATATAACCCACCTTCAGGTGCCTACTTTCGCCAACTAACGCAATCGTATACACATATTTAAATATAATTTCTTCACAAAATAAGATATAATTTTCAATGTGGAGTGACCTTAAAAATAAAACAGCTGAACGTTTTCGTAGGCAACAGATTCGCAAACGTACGAAAACGAAACGCAATTAAAATGATACACAAGCAATACACAGTCTACTTGTTTTACGAGATTTTTCTCATTATTCCCAATCAACTAAAAATAACAGAGTTCCAAAAATACTCGCGTTTTGATCTCAAAATAATTTTACTATTCAAAAATCTCAGCGCGAGAGGTTTACGGAGGTTAAAATTATTTTCAAATTAAAACGCGATTATTTTTTACACTCGGTTACTATGGAGGCCTAAAAATTATCATATTAAAAATTATAACTATGGCAGTTTTCCATTTTTGGAGAAATTGTGGTTTCAAACCCTTTTTTTTTAATTTTTTACACATAAGTAAAGCATAATACCACGTAGTGCTATATAAATAAAAGTCCGTTGATAAAATATCTACTCGGTAAAAAAAAGTATCTTCGAATTTAGATTAATAGTTTAGATTTTGTTGACGATTGAGTATTCAATTCGTCCGCCCGACATCGTATCTTTCCATACCCCTTTAAGTAACAGCTTTACCAAGACGTCTCTGAAGAGACAAATAACTTACTGAGCACATCTGATTTGCTACTGGTCACATAACTGACAGACGGATGAAGGTACGTGGCGGTCAAGGAAGAGCTCTGTTTCAGTGCGCACAAGTTTCGAGATGTAAAATATAGCAGTGTGCAGACTGAAAATGTTGGGAGTTCTACGAATAACAGGCCAGCAGCTCACAATGTCGCACGGATTTGGCATCCAGCCATAATAAAAGTTGTTCGCTTATATGTTCCAGATACCAGTCGTAGCGAGAACTTAGAAGTTCTCTTTCAAATTGCCTTCCAGCAGTAGTATGGCGTTTCCTTCGTCGTCTGTTTCATCAGTGGCGTCCCCCCTCCCCCATATTTTCCAGTCGACAAGAACCCACAATAAGTTACTTTGCTCGTAAGGGCACCGTCTACCTGCGTGTTAAATGACGGCGCCATAAGAGCGACCTTGAAGCGCGCTCCAAATGCCTCATCGCCCCAACGAGCCAAGCGCTGCGCTTGAATGCAAGATTCCCACAGATCCCTTTTTACTACGGGACTTAAAGCGGTGACAATATAATTTTACTGGTGGAAAGGCTGTAGCTATGTTCAGTACACTCTGCTTTCCGAGTTGCACATAAATCGGGTTAGTATATATTGAGACGACAGTCTGAAAAGGCTGTTTCTAACCCCCGACGCAAAAAGAGGGGTGTTATAAGTTTGACGTGTATGTCTGTATATCTGTGTGTCTGCATGTGGCATCGTAGCTCCTAAACGTACGAAGCGATCTTGATGCGGGTTTTTTCGTTTGAAAGCTTACATGCTCGAGATATGATTAATGGAACTCTGTTCAGCCGTTTAAAGATAATGAACTTTTCCTGGTCGATGCACTGAATACAGCTACATACACGTTGTTTTCATTTTAATTTTAAACGATGAATCCTAAATATTTTTGAGTGAATGTGAGCAATTCTACTGGTCTGATCGATTTGAAATTTTGTATCCTGTGAGTCGGGGATTTTAAAGAATATTTTAAATATTTGCGACTTATCAGGCTACATTGGAGGGCTTAGAAACAGCGTTTTTAATGAGCATGGTGGCATAACAATGACACCCAGTCACAACGGACGCACGTGGAATAGTTTCGTAAAATAACTTGTTCATATGAACACACCACGGGCGAATCCAAATGAGTGAATAGTGGACATGGCACCTCCTAATACTGCTACGAAAAAAGTTAAATAAATACAAATTAAAATACTGAAAAATATTGCCCTACTTTTCCTAAGACAACGCAAAATTTACAACACAAACATGGTTACACCATTTTGTGTTGCAACGATATGTAGAACAGTAATTTGTAAAATATATAGTTAATTATTAATTGTTTCCGTAATTTAAATAAAACGTTCCAGGTTATAGATTCCAAAACGTTGTGTGCTATTTAGATTTTTATGCGTTTCAAGTGTCAACACAAATAAAGACGCACATGGAAGCGTTAGACTAAGAATATATCCAATTATTTAATGTCCGAGCAAAGGTCTTCACATTTAAAACATAATTTACTCTTAAAAACATTGCAATATCTCAAATAAGTATATTAAATATTTTTGGTTCGTAAATTCCTTAAATTGCACCATTTTGGACTTAACTTCCGAATTTTCCGGGAGAAGGACCCTTGACCTATTCGTTTATTTTTTTTGCGTGATTTTTTTTTTTTTAACTTTTCAAGGCAATGATCCCCCCCCCCCAGGACCATGTGCTAGATCCGCCCCTGGAACACACTGCAATGCAGTTAAAGCACGTGGTGGGCTGCGTCCTTATTGAGTATTTACCCCTACCACCTTGGACATACACGTTTTTTTATTATTTTTATTTTTTTTATTTTTAAGTATAACAAGTTAATGTAGACCCTGCCCACATTTTTGCATGATAAGGCACAGACGTAGCAAAAAAATTTAATCGGTTTTTTAACATTCCTGCAGCCTCGGTATTTACAGAATTGTCTAACGAGAAACAACCAACCCAGAAAAAAAAAGTGATTTAGTTACGCGAGCGCCTAGTAGTAACAAAAGTAACAGAAACCACGCAATACTTTTTTCCAAAAAGTGAATGATATAATAAACAATGACATGTAAACGTGAAATACATAATACGAGCTCTTCATTTCCTGCTTTATAAGAACGAACCAAAATCCAAGCTGATATGAATGAATTCCACTTTGAATATAAGAAAATATTAAGGCAAGTTATCTTGCCCTTTTTTGTACAATTTTTTTTACAGTGACCAACAACTACATTTACTTCATATGTTGACTGTCACACAGTAAATATATTATGTTATTTCTTGCAAATGGAAATTGTTGATTTAAAATATTTTGTTTCATAACAAAAATAATTCCGATGACACTTTTTTTTTTTTGCAAAATAATCTGAAGCGACCAAAAAATACGGCGCGTAAATAAGAAAGTCAATCAAATTACGGTCAAACTTAATATTCTTGCCAAATTTTTAGAAAAAAAAATACTTTCCCAGCTGTATATTTTTGAAGAGCAATTTTTTATAAATTTATTTGAATTTTTTCCTTATAATTTTACATATCGAGTAGCTCAAAGAATGCATATGATGAAATGCCTCTTACTTTCAGATAGCCGGTTTCAATTATTTCCTAGAAAGAAAATAATGCCGAGTCAAAGAAATTAGCCACCTGAAAACAAAGCCTTTATACAAACGCGACTGGTTGACTATGTAACTATAAGAGTAGTTTGAATGACCCTGACGGTTCCTGATTCTCTCTCGTTCCTCACAACAACGTGAAGTGTATCTCCTTACTGTAAACTGATCGCTATCACGCAATCTCATATTGCCCGAAACAATTTTCACCGCTTTGCGAGGTTAAACAATTATACAAAATGTTAGTGAGCATCGCACATGAGAGGAAACACTTACATATTTGCACGTAAATTGTGAATAGCTTTTTAATTGTGTCTTCTGCAAACTTTTTATCTGATTTCTTGAAAATATTGCCATGAGCTTTTTTAAATTGAATTTAGGCCTTGTATGAAATCATCTGAAAATACGTTTGAAATACACCCGAAAATTTTTACTATATAGAAACGTTTATGCAACTGAACATGTATACTTTAGTAGAGCACAGTTTTTCTATATGTATTTTGATTAAATTTGTTATTTCAAAATTAACCGTCATTCTATTACAAAGTCACATAAATGTGAAATGCTTAACGTCACATTGTTTTTTAAACTTTTTTTTTACAGACAAAGAATAGCACTTCTGGTTCTTTTAAATCTCTACAAGTCAACAAAATGCATTAACTTTATAGACTCTAAAATACTCGCACCATTTAAACTACCCTTGAAAATACTTAACAAAGATATTCCATTTACGTAGGCATATTATAAGCAAATTACTTTTTGGTTTAACTGTTAGTTAATAGAATATTAAGTCATATAAAAGTATAGTTAATGAAATGTTTAAATCATGTAAGGTTATCAAAATGCCTCTTAATGCACCGCATGTTGTATGAATTTCTGTACTACGAGATTATGGGTACGGAGAGAAATGGTTAGCAAGTTAAATTACCTGCATGCTAGAATCTATTGCTTTGTGTACACTTAAACTACGACTAATTGCCCACTAGCAGATACTCAAAAGAACAGCATACAAAGAACTACAGGATTCGATAATGCATAGGTAGAGCCACGATTTTATGGCGAAATATATTTTTCAGCATTTGGTTTGAATGCGTTATGTGCACATCTGCTACATCATCTATGATTGGATGATTTTACTCTCACTTGCCTTGGCATATTACAGACGTAAGAAGTCACAATATTCTTATTCTGATTGGCGCAGTCAAATGAGAATCGTTTTTGAACAACGACACGCTGCCAATAACCATGAAGCAAAGCTACCAATAAGCACGTTAGACACTGACACAAAGTGGGGCAAAAATTGTTTTTGCGAGAAAATCTAGGGCCCTTTTATAGAACATCTAACATTAGGATTATTGAATTTCAGATATTTGACTTTCCTTATGTATGGGCCAGTTTGCAAATTTCAATAAAAATTTTACTCCACATGCCGATAAATTGTGAAATTGTCTGGTTGATTTCAACTGCTAAACTAAATTGTTATATATTTTTTCTAAGAATGAGTTTAGTAGTTTACCAAATTTTTCTTGCGTAAAAGTAAGGACTTAATGAAATAATAGCTGCATCAAAACAACAGCCATAATTCAATTATGTGTGTTGCAGCCAATGAGATACTGCGATCTCGTCTACAAACACGTTTCAATGTGTTTCCAAGGTATATAGAATAGTCATCGCAAGAACAGCAAAAAATAATTAAATATCGTGAAAACACTTAGGCCTATTTTTGCCCTCAGAAAACTTCTATAGCCCAGAGCTGGACTAGTAATATAATTTCCTCTTTATATATTTTGCCCAACGTTCTGGAATTGGGTCAAACAGTAATCAATGTCGTTCTATTACAACATGTCTATGAAAACTGAGGAGAAGATGTAAAGCAATCGTGGCGTGAAACCTTTTGATTTGTATTTTAATTTGTTAATATTACACATTAAACTAACTCGTGTTATACACACACAGGCTTTCTTCTTTCAGTCATTGTTATTTTTAGATAAAACCACTTTACGTAACCAAAGTTGACAACATTCCAAGCAACTCACAAGGCAGCCACAACATTCCAAGCGTGCGAACAAGTAGAGAGATCAACGCTGCCACAGTATAATAGACACGCATCATTCCTGAAAAATGAGCATACAACTTCAGAGATTCATTTTAGTTACATAAACAGCGACACTTATCAAGTGACATACTTATCGAAAGCACTCAAAGTGGGTTACAAGTTCAATGCCATCATAGAACACCGGCTTAACGTGGCGTTGTTACCAGCGATTAAAGTTAGTCTTTAAAGGAAGTTGCAGTTATTCTCTCTTTTTTTTTGGAAAAACTTTTTCAGACGAATTATATTTGCATATCGACAAAAAAACACGTACTTTTCATTGTATTTCTATAAATATCATAATTTAGCATTATGATTAGAAACATGATTTTCTGACTCCTCAAATTGGCTATGAAAATTGTATTTCCGAGACTGCCGTAACTGGGAAAATTTCAACCTAATTTTAAACGCGAACATATATAAATACGCCTGTGCCTACATTCCATACTCTCCACCGTTTGGAAGAGCTTGGAAGCGTTTCAAGGATAACGGCGCTCAGCTAAGACACAATCCGAGTTGTTTTTGGAACCATTATACTGGTAGAGCATGTACGCTCTTCTGCCAGAGGCGAGGGGCGAACTGTCCAATCACTTGGTCACAGTAACAGGAAAATACTCTTAATTGGTTTATTGTTTTAAATGAGTATTGTTCGGGCTAATGCCGTTTCATTAAGGGTGTTCAAGTGGAGAAATATCTCAATTTTTTATTTGTATGAAATGGTGTGGGTATTGTAGACGTTGCTAGGGAGTACATAATCCGCTTACAAAAAAATTTGCTCAACCAGTAATCCCATAGTGGCACTTCAAAGTCAAAATTTCCACGTTCCTAGTTCTTATAAGCTGCAATAACCGGTTAACATAAATTACTTTAAAAATTAATACTGAAACAACATGTCACGGGCTACTGCGTGATGTGTTTTGAAATACATTACAAAATATTTTTGTATTTAAAAGAATTCTGAAATTTTGAATTTTTTTTTCACTTTTTTATTAATTTTTTAAAAGAAAAAAATTTTGTAATGTATTTAAAAACATGTCACATATAGTTTCACTATGAATGTTTTTTAATTAACGTATGTTCATTAGTTTTTGCTGTTTATAAGTACAAAAAACTTGCAAATTTTAACTTTGAAGTGCCATTGTGAAAAATAACTGGGGGGGGGGGGGGGGGGAAGGAATAATTTTTGATTTTTTTTTTGTAAAAGGAAAATATACTCCCGCAAGTAACGGTTAAAAAACTAACACTATTTCATACAAATATAAAATGATGATTGTCCCCACGTGAGGCCCTTAAAAGCGGCCACGCTCGCCACTGCTACCCTAACATAACATGATAGAAATGTTCTCAATTTGATGCACCCATAGTGACAAAAAAAACATAGCAAACAATTGCACTCCAGTTGAGTTAACTTACGCGTTGAGGAGATGCCTTTTCCCCGCACAGCGCCCAAGTTACCTTGAAACTATATTTGCAACTTTTCAATTACGTGTATATCGATGGCTTTTTTATTTGTTTGACGTAGGTAAAAACTGTCTTTTTCAACAGATTTATTGGTTGCAATATTACTTAAAAATTACTTTAGTCCCAAATGCGATCGAGACAGTATTAATTTTAACATCATATTTTGAAGAAAAAATTACTTTAAAATTAAGTCAAGATCATATCAATCAAAGTGAAACACATTTCAACAGCTGTTTCGACGAAGCAGGCTAAATGTTAAATGCATAAATTAAACAGGTTTTTAATTGTACCTACATAAACGAACGTACTTGATAAATTACTTTGGTAGTATTTTTTCTAATTGCAGTTGTACAGAAAGAGGTAGGCCTACGTTCGTGCGAGATACAAAATCGAAGCCGTGCTAAGGTTGCTTATGTCATGCAGTACCACGTACGTGCAAGTCGCTCGATTGGTGTGCGGTGTTGTACTGACACTCTTTTTTTGCTACAAACAATGATCTTTGACAAAATAATTTTATTTTTGCGAAGTGTGGTTTAAATTTTAACGCAAGTTTCATCTTTATGTATGGCAGCCTGAAATAAACTGTTTTCAGCAGGGTTGAAAAGCCCGAAAATCATGTTTCTTACAATCGTGATTAATTTTTAAACTTATTGTGACACAGTAGTGATAAAGTGGGTACAAAATTTTAACTTTTGAAAAATATCACTAACCGTTACCGCATAACATTAACTGTAGTTGCCTTTCTGCTTGTATAGTTAGAAGAGAAACTACGCTGTACAATTCCGTGTCGCTTCCTAATTAAATACAATACTGAAACAAAATCAACCGAAATCAAGATTATTGTATCTTATGTAATTAATAATTCTATTTCATCAAACTGTATAGATTCTCACGGACGCATAATTTATCTTACATGCGCAAACATCAAGTGACGTGTCCAGAGAGGTTAGGCATTTCCTGTCGTTAGCCGTTACGCGCGGAAATATACGTATTACCAGAACATAGAATTTTAGTAGGGCTTTAACCCGAACCGCCTATATGCGTTATGTTTGTAAGCATACAAATGTAATTCACGTTAAGCAGTTTCGTTTAAAAATTAATAATCGCAACTAGCTTGAACACATTTCAAGAGCAGAGAGAGAGAGAGAGAGAGCGAGAGAGAGACGTTTCAAGGCCATGATCTCTTGTTTCCACTATTTCTCGATAATTATTTATCCAAGCTTAAACAAAAGCAGAAATAAAAATTCTTTCAGGCAGTTTTGTTTAAAATGGTATTTGCCGTGACATCAAATTTTTTTTTAAATCAAGAAATTCTCCGGTTTCGAAAAAAAAAAAGCAATTTAACCATAATTACGTTAATTACATAATTATGTAAAACCATAGTATTTACAGCGTTGAATAAAACCAGTCCACATGGAGAAGACAATATTATTATAAACAAAACTGCGAGACAGGTTTTTGATAACTGCTCTCGTTTAGGTGTAAAAATTTAATATCGCTGAAATAGTACAAACAAGAGAGCATTGTCTTTACGGGCGTGGTTCACCTCAGTTTTCAAGTTTTTTATTTATTTTTATATTTGTACCAGATATTTTTTTTCTTATTTAAGACATAAATTGTGACTAAATCTTCCACTTCGAAAATTGTTGCATCTCTCATAGTTTTCGCGTAATGAGTCGTAAACGTCAAAATTCGCACTTTACGGTTTTATGAACGCCACTAAAACCAATTGACATACCAAACCGAAAAAATTCACAGTGTATAACAATGTTGTAGGCTATTAAATTACACATATAAAAACCAAAAAATTAAAATTTTTGTATTTAATAAAAAAAAGTTGAATATTGATATGAAAATCGAAATTTTTTAATTTTTTTTCTAAAATTACAAAAAATTATTTATTTTTGTTTTATATGTGCTAAATCATAGACTACAATATTGTTATACACTGTGCATTTTTCCGGTTTGGTAAGGCAGTCGGTTTTAGTGGCGTACATAAAACCGCAAAGTGCAAATTTTGACGTTTACGACTCATTACGAGAAAAAATATGAGAGAAATCAATTTTCTTATGCCGGCTTTGGTGCGGGGGGTTCTCGGTTCGATTCCCAGGTCTGGCTGGGTGTAAATTTGTGTTTGTCCATTTGGGTCTCAAAAATTGTCACTATACAAATTGTCAAACGAAAAGTACTGGGGTCACTCAAATTAAGTCACATTAACGGAGGGAATGTTTGGTGCAGTGAAACATTTTATTAAAAAAAAAAAAAAAAAAAAAAAAAAATGGTCAGACCACTTGCATCCCACCAAGGCGATCCGGGTTCGATTCCCGGCAGAATCGGTCCCCAAATTTTCGCGTGTGGGAAGCAGACGATATACAGGAAAGCGTGCGTAAAAAGCAAAAAAACACAGGCTCCCACGTACGTTCACAATAGTAGATATGTTGTAAGGCGTTTCAGTACACGTTGATCAAAAAATAAGACGTCGGAACGTAGTATTTTTGTTGGACTAGAAGTCTGGAGGAGTTTATCAAGTAAAAATTACCCCAGAAAAACGACATTTAGGTTAGGCCTTCCGAACATATAAATATTTAACATTTTAAATTTATTTCTATATGATAAACTGTCAAGTATTGCAGAAAACAGCGGTTATGTGTCCGAGAATTTGTATTTTGTAATTCCTTATTGCTATGGAAATTTTCGGAGATTAACTCTTTACATTTTCGTAGTGTACATTTTACCAGTTCGCAGTTTCAATGCCATATAAGTAAATTGTACCAGTACAAAAGACTATTCTGCATCAGAACTTGGTATAATAATACAGGTCTGTCCAATCAGACCCAAATGTAGGTACCACTTCTGCAGATTTTGTCGCATTTTTAAATTGGCCGCCAACATACTACTCTTCGATATTTTATACGCTCGAAAAAAAAAACCGTTCAATATTAAACGACTGAGTACAAACAGTTACTCCCAGTAGATTATACCTACTACGTTATCACGCTTTCAGTGTCCTCGCTCAACTTGCAAGAGGATAGGAAAGAGTGCATGTGATGAAATAGTCGTTGAAGGTCATAGCTGATGTTGTCGAGAACATGTTTGCTACTCGACCGTCGCGTCGACGAGACGGGGAATTTCTGGAGATGTGACTAAGATTCCTGGAAACCCCGCCAGTCAACACGTGAGAGCTCGGAGCCAGTATTTGCTATGCACTCCGCCGGATACGAATTTCCAAACACCGCAAACTGGAGATAATTTCGCACTATAAGCGCAACATTGCATTTCTGAAAATTATTGGAACTTGATGAATAAAGTTAAATTTCAAGTTTAATATACTTAGCTTTACTTAATTTTTTTTATAATTCGTTCTATTTCACTAAAACTATTATTTTGAGAGACAAAAATTCCAAGCGGAATATTCCTCTTTTACGGCATGAATATATTACCTTTTTTTTTTTTACATTGGAATTTCATTGAGTGTACAATATTTAAGACACGTATGCTCTACCAACAGTGGGAAACAGAGCCAAATTACCAATTAGAATTGAAGTAAACTCATAGCTTTGCTAGCATTTATGTAAAAACAAACCATTTGACTGGTGATTTCTACATTGAAAAGTATACTAGATGATTTTCTAATGACATTTTTTGTTTCTTTTTGCTTTATTGTGTGCTTAATTCGGAAAGAAGTATAAAAGTATTTCTTATTAATTTTACGAAGTATACAGGTAACAACGTTAATGGTTACGTTATCATTTTCATGATACTTATTAATATTCCACCCACTGTTAACTGTCTATGGACGCGTTTATCACTGTCCGCTTTACCAGATTGAATTACTCCTACTTATAAACTTGAATGCGTGGGATAAACGTAGTAGGAATGGATTTATCTAATGTGAGTTAAACGAAAAAATAAAAGTGTGATCTTTGAACAATTCTGCCAATTGGTTAGTATTATAATCGGATCCCTTTTTGTGGACGAACGTCATTTCGAGCAAATGCTGGCGAGTTACAGGAAAAACTCCTATAGGTAATAAATAAAAAAAAAACACTATTAGCTGTTGTCACCAAACACATAACGTACACACAATTCCGGAAAGGAACCAGAAAGACGACAATAGAACAAAAAATAGCACAATGACAACAAAAGTTAGTTTTTTTTAATTAAGAAAAGACAACACATAAATAAGCACAGTAAAATGAAACAACAAAATAAGGCGCATAAAAATGGCAACGAAAGTGAACGGTGGCAACATTCACAAATGAAAAGAGAGACGATAGAATGTGAACAGAGATGTGACAGTATAGAAAACAGCGACGGTAAATAGCAATCTTCCTTCGACAACGGATGCTGAAGGCTGCTTCTTTTCGTCTGTTTTCTTTGCTGTGTCGTATGTGTTGTCATCGTTGTCCTCGTCCAATTTTTTTCCTATTTCTCATGCAACTTATTTTGCTTTGTTCTTGTTTTGTTTTTTTTTTGTCGTATTTTCTTGACTAAACGACGTTATTTCGTTCTGGACTTTTTTTCTCGTATTTATAAATACAATTATATTTCTTTCCGAAACTGTATGTACGTTATAAGTTGGTTGACAACAATTAATACTGGCTTCTCTTTTTATTTTTGTTTTAAAGCTTTTTTTTTTCTTTTTTTTGCAACTTGACAACATTTTTCGGAAATGGCGTATGTTCACAGGAAAGGTTCAGTTCGGGCAAACAATATAAATAATTATTGGAAAAAAAATTTGTGGTAACAAAATTATGGCAGAAGTTGCAGTAAAACTCGAATACATAAAGGACTGTTAAGATAAATGCGCGGGGGAGGGGGGGGGGGAAATATGTTGTGGCAGCTACAAAATATTGGCTCATATACGCTGTAAAATTTGTTTGTGGTCATCACAAAAAACCTTTTGCTAACACAACTAAAATATTGTGGCCACCACAAAATTATTTTGTAGGGAAGCCTTCCTACAAATTTTTTTCTTTCGGTGTGGCTTGATTGAATATTACTATAATGTTTTTATACGCCGCTGTGCCTTGTAATACCAAACTGGAATCTGCTAGCTGGGGAAAAGGGAAGGTGAAGAACAGCACACAAAAATATTCCCACCGTAATTGGACACTCAACCACGTATTGACAGTGTTTACGACCCGGAAACATTAAAAAAATGTAGTTAGCATCTCACACGATATTATAATGGATGTCGACAGCAAAATAAATATAAACATAACTACATTCCTCATAGATATTGTATTTTTATTAATGCAGTACTTAGTTTTTTTCCTAATGTCTAAGAGTATGTAGACATGTTAATTACACAACCGCTGACGTTTAGCCAATATTTTTTATCAGTGGTTTATTAAGTTTGGGGAGATATGACAGCAATAATTATCACTGCAGAAAGACTAACAACAAAACAACTTGTCTTAGCGGCATGGTCACTCCGTATTGTACTCAAAGCATTCTATGCCACAGTTTCTAACACCATTAAGATTAAATAAAACACTTTTCTGAACACAAGTCCACAAAAATTTTTAATTATATATTTTACTGTAAAATTATACCTCGAGTTTTGGAATTTAATTTGTGAATACCCGGCATTTCTATTAACCGCTTATACACCGTTTCATAGAATAACAGCAGTTTCCCAAAGCGGCATATTGCATTACACAACGTGTATTAAAAATATACCAGCAAGATTTATCAGGTGTTTGTTGAGGTGTAAATTGAATGTTTGATGCAGGAAACCCATGGTCTAGTTCACATAGGAAGCGCTTCAGACGCTTCCAAAGTTTGAGTAAACATTATCTATTTTTGTAATATTTAAGAAACGACTTACTTGACAGAAACAAATTTCTAGTTACGAAATAGTTTTTTCCGAAAGAAATAACAAGGTGATGAAAGAAAGCTACATAAGTTATAAGGATGTCTGGCGCGGGATTTGAACCTGGGACATCGTGCGCCGAAGCGGTCCGGTGACACCAACCACGGAGGTGGTTCACAGCAAAACTTGCCCGGCGCTCGCTGCTGTAGCAAGTCGACTGCCGTGAACGCCAAGTCGGTGTTCGAGTACGCCGAAGTCTTCGACACCAGCATATATATAGAAAGCGTATTCTTAGGGACAGCTGATTTTAGCGAAAAGAGTTTCGCCCCACTTTGTTTCAGTGCCTTTATTGTACACCTGCAGTTCTGATTCGTGGTTACTGGACGGCATAGACTACTCTCTCACTGAGTCTATCACGGCAAGGTTACAGCAACTCGTGAGAGTTAAATCATCCAATCACTGACCACGAAGCAGAGCTGCAGGTGTGCACATAAGGCACTAAAACAAAGTGTGGCAAAAACTCTTTTCGTTAAAATCAGCAGTCCCAACGTATTCTGTATAAGTACGGCGGCATACTAATGTGTGTCAAGCATCAGTCGAAAGGCACTGGGAAGTAATGTGTGCCGTTGTACTTCATTTGTTGATTATTACAGACCATGCTTTGAGAGTAAATGCACTTCCTAATTATTTACTTAAACACGTTGTCCACAATTATTGCAGGATATTTTGTAATTATTGCCAAAGGCTATTTATTTTCTAATAATCAATACTTTTTCAAGGTCTCCGTCTGCTTCGAGCTGATTTTCCCGTTGATGCCCAGAAGTCAAGGAACAACACTTGAGCACAGTGTTTATGTTAGCCTCTTAAAACTACACGACGATCAGCTGCTTTATCCGTTAAAATCTGCAGTAAATATAATTACTTTTGAATAGTTTCATTTCAATGTAAGTAACATAATTTTTCTTACAATGAGGCGGGTTCGTGTGGGTGTAGGTAATCTTTGGCAACACGTATGTACGAGGCTTTCAGTGCTGGAGAAGAATCATTTAAGTTGCCTATGAACCAGCGCCCGAAAGAAAGGTTGGTGCTGCTGGCGAGCGCCATTGTCCGGTAGAGTAATATCCGAAATGCTCGTTATGTTCCAAACTTACACGAAAGTCTTCCTTCTTAACGTGTAGAGATGATGGTATATCGTGAAAATGTTTTGTGCCAACACACCCTTGAAAACGCTGTAGTTTATAGCAACACATATGACTAGGTGATATACGTCTGACACAACGTAGCTGTCTGCAGACGAATAACAGGCTTAAATATTACAATAGCAAGAATCTTATTGGCTCACTCAAGTAGGGTAACAGTTCTTCATACAAGCGAAAGCTAGCGATCTTACGGTAAGCTGGACATGTTTTGAAACCCAGCAACAGTAAAGTTTTTCCACGATAAACCATCATCTCTAACCATCATATCTATTAATGTGTTTTATTATTGTAGAATACGCTGGGAACGCGTTTGTGTGTGTTTGTACACACACACACACACACACACACCAACTGACAACGCGATTCAACAGCCAGGCAGGCGAACACCGAAGCAAAGGTATGTTTTTAATACAAATTCGTTACGTCACTCTGTTAACACACCGAATCGGCGGTGTCCCGGTGACCCTTGCCCACGGATGGACGTCACCACCAGTGGCGCGAGGAGAAGCCGGGCGACCTTGTGACGTCACTGATCAGCGGCAGTGTGGGCGCCGTGCCCGCCCGAGGTGGCGATGGTTGTTGGCAGTGGAGCCCGCGGCAACGAGCCACGCGCCAGTCAGCCGCCGGACGTCGTCCTGGTTGGTCGTCACCACGTCGCCAATTTCCCCGAGATCTTCTTGACGAGGGCCGAGGACAAGGTAAGACTACGGCCGTAGGTACAGGTCTGGATACTCGCATAACGACGTATTTTTTTCACCCCACTTGTTGACTGCCAATTGTATTGCCGCTGGCGCGCTGAATTACACGTGGTAGAATTTTTGCGTGTAAACACAGGAAACAGACAAATTTTTGGTCAACGTATTACAAAAACTACTATTCATCAAAGAGTTGGTTTCATCAACCTCTGTTAAGCACTTAGCATTTGTTAAAGATGATTAACAGACGATTTAACGTGTAAAATCTTCTGTTATTCGTCATTGTCAAATGTTAAATTCTTAACAGAGGTTGGTGAAACCAGACCTATATATTTTTCTTTCTTTGTGTTTGTCAATGCTGAACGAAGCAATATTTGAAATAAGTACTTTATGTAACCAAAGACCACCACGATGTGGTTTCGAAACTAATGGACTTCAATAACGCCTGACTTCACCATGCTAAACCCCGACTTACGTAAAGCAATATTCCAGCGGAAATAATATTAACTAGCATTCAACAAGGGGGTGAAGTTTTCTGAAGTGTGTCCAGACTTCTTCCTCTAAGGCCGAGGGCAAGAGACACACGTGCGAGGAAGTCTGCTCTATTTTACGTGTCGTGCCGAGCGAAGTTACTCAACGGTAACAATTTAAGTTGGACTGGCATTCGGGCATTTCGGTTTTCTTTGATGTCCTAAGATAACTCCAGGCCACAGCCGTAGAACAGGTCTGGAAACTTGAACCTCTTGTTTGGCCGGCCGTGATTGCAGCGCCAAAGACGCACAACACACTCTGTAACTTGGTGAACTGCAGCCAAACAAAGGGGTCAAGCGAAATACATTGTTAGATAGGCGAGTGTCCTGACATGTACTTTTACGACCGTGCTCCAGGCAGATACTAGGATGGTTCCGTAACAAAGACGAAGAACGATTCCTCTTTCAGTTCCCGTCTTTTTGTCAAGTTGTGTCGCTGTCTCTACTGACTACGCTGTCGACGATAAGTACGGCTCACTAGCCGTACGTCTTTTTTCGTTCGTCTTGTGGATTGGTTTTCTCGGGTTTACTTCTCGTCGACAGCGAATGTCACTGAAGTTGCAAACAGTTGCTCAGAGATTCCGACGACGTCCACGTCAAGGTCATGATCATTCATTGCAACTCCTTTTACGGAAATTATTTTTAAGCCTGAAAGTAAGACGATGTATCGTGTAATAGTCTCCCAGTTTTGTTGTAAATGGTTTCACTTCGTGTCCAAAATTTTTCTAGACAAAAAAACTACGATTTTGGATGGTTACTCAACGAACTAATCGGCTGGTGCTAAATTCTTCTTTATCTTGAAAATACAATCATTAACAAAACAGTGAGACGGTCATAATGTACTCATTTAACGACATAAAAAAGAACTTTCTTAAAAGAGATCATCCCGATATACGTCTAAAGTGATTTCGGGAAACAAAGAAATAACGAAATCGGAATGACTGGACCGAAAATGAAAAACCGCGTCCAGCCAATTTCTGTTCTCATTGCACCTCGCGTGTTGGTACCTCAGAAGGCAGGACGTTATTATGGTGTATGGCTGCGCAGTGTACATGTGGCCTATAGGCTGTTCACGATAAAGTAAGCTCTGCATTAAGTTTTCTTTTGAAAGTTTTGCAGCCATCTTTACAATTTTTAACATGAAAAATTCCAGGGAACTAAAAACCAGTGTAACGTTTCACCTCTTTCAAAACTAATATATTTGGCCCCCAATAATTTACAATTTTTGGTTATTAAAATTGCTGGTGAGTGGTTAATTTAAAATGAACAGCCTATACAAAGCTTCCCGCTGCAGAAGCACAGAGAAGCACCAGTACCTTCCTAACCACACAGTGAGTGGGCCGGTACGTCGGCTTTCACTTCTCCTTGACGGTGCTCAGAGATGTTTTAAGTTCGGGTCTGTTGTAAACAGCCGTGGAGAGGGAAACAGATGAAAGTGAAAGGTTCCCCAACTGTGGAAGGCCAAGGACTGCTTTGTATACAAACTTGGTGCCCGCTTATTTAGGGCTCTGAACCGGATGGACGGAAATGTTCGGACCATTGTTGGTTTGACCTTGCCACACTAACGCGAAGCCTTGCAGATTTCACCTTGCCTCTGCCTGGAGAGTGGAGCAACTATAAAAGGAGCAAAATATCAGCGTATTTAAGCTTCTTTGTGCGGAAGTTTGTGATTCAAAATGCAGATGACCGATTAACCCTTTCTTCAATTTACCACTTAATTGCATATTCACCCATGTCACGCTCTTTGCACTTCGTTCTTCAGAAATACCGGGAACCTCTGACGAGGCCCACCAAATGACTGCACCGCAGCTGGCACTGTTTGGCGACAAATTTGTCCTTTGAAGTCTATCTCAGGCATGAAATATTCAACGTTTCATTCAGACAGGCGAAATCCCAACATTAGCTTCTGTTTTAACTTTAAAATTTTGTGTGTTTACCGATTACCGTTTTCATTGAACAGACGAATTATTAAGTGATGTAATATGTGTTACCATGCGGCTATTGAAATCTTGTCCTTTATAATGTTGTGTGTTTTGGGACATAACCAAAAAATTATACATTTCATTAACGTTTCGTAATGTCGTTACTTAGTTTATTCTGAATCAGGACAATAAACGTAGCAGAACCTCTGCATTCCGAGGAAGTTTAAAGCTAGAAAAATGTTTATTACGCACTAAAATAAATTCCTAATGTTCGGTGCTAGTTCTTGGTGCAACACAGAGAAAACAAGTAATATATTTAAAGTTAAATAATAATTTATGCAACACACATCAATACTATCGTTTTATTATACTTTTCATCAACACCAGTTAAAATTGGACGCTTATTTCACGTAAGCAGGAATTATTGAATACTTAACACAAACGCTTAAATAACATACCACCTCAAAAAATTACTCCAAAAAGATCTAGATGATTATCTACATAGATGTTACCTTCCTTAATATTCATTACCCTTTGAAATATTCTAATATCAAAGAATAAAGCAGGCATGCTATCACTCAGCTGAATATTAATATGTTTTCGGTTAACATCCTCATATTCAAGTACCTACCTACTATTTAACCATCATGGACAGTTGGTGTTTATTTATAATCGATAATAAAGTGAATCTCTAAATTAACATGGATACCTCTTAGAATAGGTACTACACTGTACCTGCGAACTATGTTTTCTCTCGTACAAGCTACTATAAAGCGTAGTGTATAAATCAGTACACAAGTCGCTATATGGACTGCAACGAAATAATGCCGTGCTACTGTGATAATTTCCGTTTGAAGCACAAATCAGTAATACAGGAAACGAGAATTAATGTTATGCACGAAATAAATTGTACGTAGACTAAATATTACATGTTCCCCAAAATTAACTATACGACCATTACTACGTTTAGTAGTCGAGGACTGTCCATTTCCGCGTAAGCTTTCTTCGGTATTCTGCAATATTTTAAAGACCCGTTAATGAATTAATAAGATATCAAAAATTATTTTATATCATGACAAAGTTTTAGTCTGTGATGTACGTTATTTTGAGGACAGCATACATTTATAAAAAAATCATTACAATTCTTATTTCTCGGCAGTAGTAAGTAGGCTTTAAGTACTAGGAATTTTTTACAAAATAACGAAGCAAATATAATGCAATAAAAATATTCAACTATTTTTAGTGATAAAATTTGATTTTCGTGAGACACTATTAACAAAAGTGGTTAATAAACACATATATTCATTACTAACGCGCGAAAATGTAAATTGCACGGAAAATTTCATTCTTAGTGGATTCCTGAAATCCTACTTTAAAAAATGAAGGAATTAAATAATGTCCTTCAGCGCGTGTGCAAGCCGCTCGGTAACTGTGCAAGGGGACAAGCTGTTGTGCGTGGCTTCAAATGATAATTTGTGGCTGAGCTGATAAGGCATCGGAAATAACACGTTGCACTGGTCGTTCAGATATCACATAACCGTCGCAGTAAAGCTACGTCGTTTCTGTTGTCGTCCATTCTGGATAGAGTGAGCACTGAAAATTTAACCTTTGAAAAATATCACTAGCTGTATTTGCATATAATTGAACACTAACAAAAGTTACAGTATTATTTGTTTGGTTAGCAACGAACTAACCGAATATAGTTCAGCGTATTTTCCTATTTAAATACAAAAATTTTGGAGTAAAATAAACTCAAGTCAATTTATTTGAATTTTATATAATTAATTAAAATTTTATCAAGCTGCACAGGTTTCCACCGATTGCACAATTTATCTTACACGCACAAACATCAAGTGACGTGTCCCGAAAGGTTACACATTTCCCGCTGTTAGCCATTACGCGCGGAAAGATACTAACTGGCTGAAAACAGAAACTTAGCAGGACTTTTTTGAGTGCTCACTTTATCCCGAACTACCTACAGTATAGTCTGTGTTATATTCCATGTGTTGTCTTGTTCTTAATCATTTCTGTCGTCGTGTTCATTTGTTTTGTGCTCTTGTTTTGTTCAGCATTGCCGTCATTTTCATGTATCTTGCCTTGACCTTGCCTGTTTCGCGGCCGTAGAAAAATAAGTCTGGACACTCGCATGGAAACTTGACCACCTTGTTGTTTGGCTGCAGTTCACCAAGTTACCGAGTGTGTTGTGCGTCTTTGGCGCTGCAACCAGGGCGGTTGGGCTCAAACTCCGCCCACTTCCCTCCCACTAAGATAAACAATTTATCAAAACGTAATTTTTTATCAATTTATGAAATACTTCTTCGCTCACAATCCTAAAGCATGGCTCAAGCAATCTTTATTTACTTTATAATGTAAACACTTGGAAAAAGTGGGCGGAGTTTGAGCCCGACTGCCCTGACCGCAGCGCCAAAGACGCACAACATTCTCGGTAACTTGGTAAACTACAGCCAAACAAAAAGGGGTCAAGCAAAATACATTGCTAGACAGGCGAGTGTCCAGACCTAAGCGTGGTTTGTTTTTTCTCCTTGCTGTGCACCGAATATATCGTCGTTGCCGGTAAAAAAAAACCTCCTATGTGTCATTGGTCGTAATAAAACAGACTTCTTAATATATTTGTCTACGTAATTGTACGTAAAGTGTACAGACTAATACAAATGAATAAATGTATGTTGTTTTGAGATCGTTAATACCCCAAACATAACAATATTATGTGACCTTGTTTTCTTACTTTTTTGAACATTTTCAAATATTGCACATAGGAGGATTTTCACCGGCAATGACGATATTCTAATTTGGGATTTGTTAGTATGTTTGATGACTTCACTAATTTTTGGCTTCCATCCCCTCCTTTTTGCTACTCACTTTCTTGTGTTTAATTATTTTACGTAACTGTGGTTTTTCTGTGATTCTGCAACATCCGCTAGCAAAGACCTATATACAACAAAACACTGCACTTTGTCATACACCCTCACTGCAAAATTCATTCAAAGTTCGCGTTTCTGTTACCTCTTCGAAATAAGCTTTGCGGCATATTCCATTACAATCTGTGGCTTTTACGTCAAGTAAATAACAAAATAAAAGTGCATAAATACTTACATTCAAAATCAAAATGTTTCAGCTGAAAATCAGCTTAAAAACCTAAAAAACCGCATCAAAATTGGACCATTCGTTTAGGAGCTACGATGCCACAGACATATACACAGACAGACACGAAAAACTTATAACAACACTATCTTTGCGTCGGGGGTTAATAAGTACAGACCTGAAAAATTCTAGAGTTCTCTGACCAGTAGGCTAGCCTGCAAGAATATATGTGAACTGAAGCTGACAGCAGATGCTCATTAGCTGCTTGTTGTTAAAGTGATGTAGGTGTGTATTAGTTACACTTCCATTATTGGCTCGGAGACTTCCAGGAGGGTGTCGAAGGTCAATTGCTAAAGCGACGCAAACTTACAGTTGTTGGAAGTCTAGCTTGTGCACAGAAGAAAACGCGAATTTTTCAGGTCTCCAATAATAAGTTGTTATGAGACTGACTACTTGGCTCAGTGGTTAGCGTTTTTGACTGATAGGTAGAAGCACGATTATTTCGCGTATTGATTCTAAGTCAGGTTGAACATTAATGGGGTATACTTCACTCCTCCTTCTGTGATTAGACGAGAGCGGTTTTAACACACATTTGAGGACTGCAAGCCAGTTATAAATAAGGAAACAAGTCGTGGGGATATCACGTGTTACACGTTTGTACTATCAGAAGCCAATTGATATTCAGTTTCAGCCCGTACAAGTATAAAACTGAGAAGTCTAGGCTGTTGCCAGATGAATACACGAAATACTCGTGATTCTACCTATCAGTAGAGGCACCAGTATTTCGCGTATTTATATGATAGCAGCCAAGACTTCTCAGTCCTCTACATGCACTGGCCGTAGTCGAATACCCGTTGGCGTATAACCGTACAAGCGGATACCACGTATTAGCCCCACGAATTGCTTCCTTATTATAGGCTAATACTGGCTTGCAGTCGTCAAATGGTATGACAAACAGCCATCGTCTAATCACTGAAATGACACTGAAGTAGCCGTTCGTGAAGTTCAACCTAACCTAGAATCAATACGCGAAATACTCGTGTCTCTACTGACAGGTCAAGGGTCTCGGGTTCGATTCCCAGTCGGGGAGGTACAAGTTACAGTCACCTCCAAGGGTTCAGGACTGGAGGTTGTGTTGTACTAAGGTTAATTCTACTACAAGCTAGAAAAAAAATGTGTTTTTCCTATGGGAGAGTTTGTCACAGGGAACATTTCTACCACTAGTTTCGCTGCTTCTCGAAGGGACCAGAGAAATACAAAACTTTAGTAAAATCAAATTTTAATAGGCTTGGAATTGACATAAGTCATTTAACATAATTCTAAAGTAAAACTAAACCAATTCCGCATTTCAAATGATAAAATATTTGTAACTTAAAATTCAGGAACGCTCTGTGATTAGTCAGTCTGCACACATTACCGATACCAGAGCTCAAGGGGCAGAAATTTTCCCAGTGCCAAACTTTTCACAGCGATCTTTCTAACCTGTAGTAGAATTAACCTTACTTCTCTGACACGACTCTTCACATACGCAATTCTGGTTGGGCACACGAGTTCGCTCGTCTCTTTTCACAAGCTACCGTGTAACCAAGCAGCATAACCTTGGATTTGTGTGTTCGCATTACTAGAACACTGTGCATCAGCGTCACGTGCGCCTCTCATTACTGTCAACCTACAAGCTACTAAGCAAGACATACCAGGCGTATGTTTCATCGTCAAGTGAGACGTGTTGTCACGTTGTCGGCCTTGCGTGCCGAAGCGATAATGAGACTTGATTTGAGTCAAGCGATCGGAACATGTTCGTTGGTTTCCACAGCTACAAACAAGTAATTTCTCACCGTAAGAAAATTGATGAACTGTAAGTAAGCCTTCAGGAACTGTGCAACCTATCTTGTTAAAATTATAAATTTTTGTGTAATAACTGAAGAGTGTGACGAGTTACCGGCGATTCATCTTTATAGAAGCATTGCATTTTACGATTAGGAGCGTAACATTGGACTAAATTGGTAGTCTGTATTACACAGTGAGAGGCAACTCTCTTGAAGTACACGCCCTCTGACGTCACACCACTGGGGGAGAGTACTGTGGGAAACAAAGCTTGCTTACAAACATGCTGATTAGTTATTTGGCGTTGGCAGAAACAAAAAAAGTGTTCTCGTAGATTTGCACGCAAGTGTAAAAAAATGTTAGTTTCATTTCGTGGTTATGATTCGTAAACGCATAAGATAAATGTTTACCTGAAAAAGCGGCCAATTCCAAACAGATAATCAATTTTCATTACATATATCTCATCCTGGTCACATGAAGTCAAACACCTATATGAAGGTTATGTTCGGTTGCAGTATCCATGGAGATAGGAATTGTATCCCACACCTGACTGAAGCTCTGCCTCATTTCAAGTCGCCCATTATCATCTTATTTTTTAATTATCTTAATTAATACATAACTGTAATTTAATATTTTAATGCTATGTACGCTATGAAAGGTTAGGTAATTAGCTAAGTCACTATTGAAATATTTTCAAATAAATCTGTGAAAACTTTGAATCATGATGTAATTAAGAAAAATGCTGCTCGATTAGGCGTGAGTACCGGTTTCAAATCCCCACGTTTGACGGGTAAGAGCAGCGGAGTAAGAGCCAGAACAATACACTTGACGAGAAGCATTTCTTCTCTGTTCACATAGAGTGAAACTGGTGTGCAGGGTTTACGTTGTAGTCTTTCTCCTACAGGACTCTAAGCGACGTCAAGGCGCTGAAAATCTCTCGTTTTCGTTTGGGAACAAGCTAGAATTAAAACAACTGTTACTTCGTTCTAAAACAAATGGCCTTTTACTTATTTGACACCTCCTGGAGGTCGCTATGCCAACAATAGAACAGCAACTAAACGCTGGCCCAATCATGTGGTAACGTTGTGTTAGTGAGTAGCTTATGTCTGTTAGCGTACACAGGTATTTTTAAGACTATCGTACAGTTCAGTGAACAAGCGAATTTATCCGGTCTCTAGCAATGACTAGAAACCTGAAAAATTCGCGTTTTCTTTTAGGAGCAAGATAGAGTTCCAGCAACTATAGGTCTGTATCACGTTCACAATTGGCCTTTGACAATTAAACTGTAGCTGAATACTGGCCCATTTCACTGTGTAAGAAAGCAGCTAATAAACAACTGCTGTCTGCACTATTTCACATATATTCTTGGAAGCTAGCCTACAGGTCACTGAACCCGCGAATTTTTCCGATCTCTAGCGATGACCCTAAAATTGTATATTTGGATACTATGAAGGAAAGTCAAACGCACACATCTCGTTTTGCGCTATCCTAATTCAGGTAATACTTTCCGTTTTACAGCAGTCTACAATAGTAATTTTTAGACAGTTTGAAACACTCGTAAATAATGTCCCTAACAAGCGTGCTGAATTTTTTTAAAATTATATAAGTGTAGTTACTAAGTGTGTGTACCATAGACAAAGAAGTGTATTTTAGTAATTTAACGTACTGGGAATAGGTTAAGAAGTTTCGAGTAAAAAATTATGCGTGTGACCCGCTGCAACATCGTCCAGGCGAGGACTTCCCGGGACATCACAGCCTAAGTTGAAACTACTGTTTTTTTCCTTATCCTTGTTTTTAAGAAACGCTTATTTAAAGTATAACATTTCATCTCTTTGGTAAAACAAACTACCTCGCAACAAACTCGTAAATCATAGATTCTGACCAATAACTATAACGTAATTAGTCAAATACGGTTTCTGCATGAGACTTAGATCCACACCGTTTCCTATGTTTATTAATTTAAATGAAAATTAATTTAAATAAAGCAAATATTACACATGCGAAAGTGTGTAACAGTGGTTTGTCCTTTTTACGCGCAGAAATCGAGCATCAGATCGACATTAAGTAAGCTAAATAGTTAAAGGGCCGGAGAAAGACATAGGCTGCATTTATCCGAAAAAAAAATGCACCGTTTGCGAGGAGAGGGGCAAAAAGGGATAGATGGGGTGGAACGGGCGTGGGCCCGCGAAGGTTTATGTTAAAAACACTATTTGGGACGGAGGATGCAAAATGGGCTGCAGGTTCTAAACGGAGTATCTAAAAAATTCAGTAAAACAATTTTCTGTTAAAATTTTTTCTAAATAGTCGTTCAACTATTTACACTTTTCAAATCGTTTTTGTCTTAAAAAATATTAACGCATTAAATTTTAAAACCCACCTAATGAAGTCGCTGACACTACTTATTTAAAAAATAAATAAGTAAACTTTGTAATATGTCCAGCGCATATTTTATATTTTGTTAACTACGTTTATACGTACTTTTTACATTGTATGCTATTGTTACTGCACAAAGTATTAGTAATCTAGTAGCAAAAACTTCATTTTTTTTTTTTTCAGAATCATACCAGCGAAGCCGCGGGTAATAGTTAGTGAATCATAAATGGGAATCCCAAGCTAAAGAACGAGACTCCACATTAACGCCTCTTTGGCTGGGACGTAATTACTCGCGGAAAGTCTTACTTCGATAGAAAAAAAAAGAAGTAATTGACCATGGATGGAAAACAATTCAGCATTCACATTGAGGAACTACGAAATACATATACTATAGTAAACTGAAATCAGAATGGCCGTATCGAGATACGAACCCTAGGCACTCCCGTATGTGAGCTCAGCGCTTTGCTACTGAGCTATCTATTTCGTAGGTAACAAAAATTGGCAATCATCTATGTGCATAAAGTAACAGTGTCAACTATGATTATTGATTGTACATTACATTATAGTCTCCGACCTGAGGAAGGTGGCAGATTACATAACAGTCGCAGTAAAGACGTGCAGACTTAGTTTGTTTTGAACCTTAGAGTAAATATAGGGTAGAGGGAGTATCCTCTATACATCTGCGTACGAAATTGTGTGTTCAACATGTGCCACGTGACTTTAGTGAAATATGCGTGGGAGATTTGAAATAATATTGAGAGGCAAAGTAATAATTGCTTAGTAATCACATCTTAGTTGGGTTATTTTGGTCCCTTATGAATATATTAACTAAGGAGAACATACTACCATATTAATGCATAGTATAATTGCGTAGAAATTTCAGAACGACAAATGTAAACAATGTTTGCCACGTTACTGTTTCCCTCAACACAGCTGTTTTTAGTAAAAAGTAAATATTAGCTACATACTTACTATAAGGTTTTCAACCTAGATCTTAGTGACACCACATGACTAAATATATATTCCGGAAGGTACGCCATGAGTTTCATATAACACGACTGCATTTTTACGACGAGAAAACATAAAGAAACGACACCTAACTCTCGAGACCATATTGGACACACATTTGTGACGTCATGTTCCCTCTACTATATGTTACCTCTATGTTTTGAACTTAACTATCATCGTAGATACATCCTCTTTGCTTGTTTTATTCTTCGGTAGATTTTCAAAACGTTGATATTTATTTACTTTAGTTAACTTTTTTACATTTTCGATACTTATCGAACAGCAAGTACGTCATCCCGATTTTTATTTTAATATTTTTTTTTGTGTCGTCTGAAGTAGTTTTCGGTTCATAACGAATCTACACGTTATCAACATATTAAATGTGTCGAGACTTTGTTCCTGTCTTTGTGTTGTATTTACTCTGATATATATAGTTATTTTTCTGTACTCTGTGGTCAGTTTATGATTCTTATAGTCCAGCAATATTGTAATTAATAAATTTTTGCTGTGTTGTGTAGCATACGCAACACATGATGCCCTTTTAAGAATATGCAATATTTGTGTTAGTGAAGAGAGGAAGGTCGCTGTTAAAAGTGAGTGATAGTCACCATCTTGAATTTTTGCATTTTGTGTCATAACTTTTCTTCTGGGGTAAGTTTTTGGAACTTTAACCAAACTACAGAATAGAATACACATTCATAGACTTTTATACGCCATAAATCTTTATTTTCCCTTACTGTTGTTACACATCGAATTGCAGTTAAGAAAGTAATAAGAATTTTCTAATTACAATTCAACCTACAACAAGAGTAACGGAAAATAACGGTTTAACGTGTCTAAAATTCTATCAGGATGTTGCCTATTCTATTCCGTAGTTAGGTTAAAGTTCCAAAAATGTACCCAGGAGAAAATTTGACACAAAATGCAAAAATTCAAGACGGTGACTATCACTCACTCTTAAGGGAAAAATTTTAATTCACTTCTAAGTATTTTAGTTTACAAGAAATATATTCTTCAAACATTCTCTAAATTCAATTCTGTTTGTTTTAACATTAAATAAACACTATGCATTGCACATTAGACCAAACGGAATAAAAATAAATTATTTTCAATGTTGCTGGACACAGCGAGTCAAAAACGGACATTACAGAGAACAGAAAAAATAATTAAACCAAGTAGGAGAAATACAACACAAAGACAAGAACAGGTTCACAGCAAAATTTATAAGCAATCTACGCTGATAACGTGCAGACTTGTTATGAACCAAAAAACTACTTCAGACGACACAAATAATATATATACGAAACTAAAAATTGGAACAACATTCTCCAGACCACGACGCAGCATTTATCGTTCGATCATTCCAAGAACGGTTAGGCGTTTGCAATAAGTAAACATTTGCAGATAGGTAGGTCTGTTCAGTTACGTAACCAGGTCATGTCGTTCATAATGTTACATTTGAACACCTGCAACCAATTCAATGTTTCTTTACCTTTATAAAAAAAACGCACTCCTGATATGTTCGTAGTTTTGTTCACGTCCTGTATGAGCAAATGCGGACAACGTTTCAGTAGGAATAGTTCACTCATGATTCATGTGTTTACCAACTAGGCCTTTCAGTTATGTAACGGTGCCCACGCCTCGCTCGGGACGGTGAGCAGTGAAAGTTGCTTAGCAGTGACCGCTCCTCTGTCACATGAATGCCAAGTCTTTGTTGTTGCTTGTAGACACTGGATAGTGATTCCAGAAACTTCCAGTCACGGGCGTGATGGCGCAATAAATTGAACTGATTTATCTCATTTTAATTATTAATACATAAACAAGTTTTTAAGTCGCAAATTAAAACTTGTTTGCAAAGACCTGCGCAAGATCTTTGTCTATTAATACACGGAGAAAAGTGCACATAATTGTTTTTGCAGCAGTGTTCTCTCTCGGATCTCTTCGCTCTGCTTCTTAAGGCTGCTGCCTTTCTGCGCGTTAGAGGTTCACAAGCGATAGAGCTATAAGAATGACTATGAAACGCGCATCAAATATCACGTCGCCACAACGAGCCAAGCGCTGAACTAGCGAGCAAGATTCCCGTCGATCTATTTTTACTATTGGCTTTAAGCAGTGACCACATAATTTTATTGCTGTAAAGTCTGTAGAGAAATTCAGTGCACGTTTCCATCTGAGCTTCACATACATTCAGCTTGTACATTTTGAAGTGCAGCAATCTAAAAAGGCCGTCTTAAGGCCTCCCTGTTTAGTTTTGCAGTGATTTCGAAGAAGAAAAAAATTCACGGAAATTAATACATATATCAAAAATTCATTCTTACAGTTTTAAGACTTATATATCATCGTTTGTATCTGAATTTTTCTGTTGCAATACACCAAACGAATTTTTTTTATTTTTGCCCCTGAAATATCGCATATTTGGTTGGCAAGATAAGCCAAAACTAAGTAAAATAATTTTTTGCTAGAAAACGGTACATTATTAAAAGAAAAACGCCCCTCCAAAATTGTGTATTGTATGACTGTACACAGTCTCAAATTTTTTTCAAAGCATTTGGTTATAAAATTTTCGTGTTATTTGCAATCGTTTGAAATAAAGGAAATATTTTAGCCTTAACAGTGACATTCCGTCCTTGTGCGAATAGCTTTCATTTCGTACATTGGCACAGTGGGCGTACGTGGAATAGTTAAATAAAAACTGTATTTACCCGCACATTTCAGCGCATGTGATGCGCGTCGTATAAGCGTCGCAAGTGTGTTTCAGACGGGTAAAAAAAAATATATCTTATATTTGTATGGAGCAGTGTTAGTTTTGTAGACGTAACTTGGGAGAGTACATTTTTCTCTTACGACAAAAATTTAGCTCCTCCAGTTTTCCTACAATGGCTCTTCAAAGTCAAAATTTGCATTATTTTACTTCATACACCCCCGAAAACCAATCAACATAATGAACCGAAATAATTCACTATAACAGTACATGTTACGGGCTAGGGTTTCAGACATATAAAATCTCTTTCATACAATATTTTGTATTTTTAAAAAAATTCTGTAATTTTGAATTTTTTCCTACTTTTAGAAATTTTTATACAAAAATATTTTGTATTGAGTTTTTACACACAGAAAAAAAAACGGTTTTGTGGTATCTGCAAAATTTTTTGTCAATACGAAATATTTTTGCAGTGGTTACGAAATGTTTTGATAGTCACTGCAAAACTTTATTGGAGACAGCAAAAAGTTTCAGTAGTCACCACAATAAAAATTGTTAAGGTCCATAATGACAACATTTTGTAGTAACTAGTAAGTATTTTTTTCAGTGATATACGTAAAGCCCTAGCCCGTGACACGTACTTTCACTGTGAATTATTTCCTTTAATTATATTGACTGGTTTTCGGGAGGGGGGGGGTGTACGAACTGAAAACATGCAAATTTTGACATTGAAATGTCGTCATGAAAAAACTGGCCGAGCTATTTTTTTTTTTTTTTTTTTTTTTTTTTTGTAAGAGGAAAGTGAACTTTCAAGTAACGTCTATAAACTAAACACTATTTCATACAAGGGTAGAATTATGATTTTTTCCTTCTTGAACACCCTTAAAGCGAAGAAGTAACGGCAGTTATGTTGTCTTGTTTTTGTCTGTTTCGGCCACTGTCATGGTTTGATAATTTAAACAAAATAGTATGAACAAGGAACGAAAATCACACTTCAGTCAAAAGGTAACAGAGATGAAAATTAAAATTTTTCTTTACGTTTTGCAAAAATCTTTTAAAAATGTTTATATTTTACCGCGAACGCATACATTATCTATCAGTTACAGCATTTGCTAGTGAAAGAAAGTTTAGAAGATTTTTTTTTTTTTTCGTTTAACGTTGTTGGCTAACACACAGAACTTCAATTTTAATCATCATGGTCTGCGATGCTGAAAAGTTCCATGTTGAATGAAAGGACGGGGAAATTGGGTCATCCCCGAGAAAAACACTCGCCAACCAACAGCTTCGTTAGATACTGTGTCCCCATTCGATAAACGGGTCGAGCCCGCCGGGAATTGTGCTTGGTCGGAGATGAGTTCATCTTCAGACGAAGACACTGTTTAAAACAGACGAAAGTTCTCCGCAACCACAACAAAAACTATCAGTGTCTTCGGAGTACATAGCATCTCGGCTGTAGTAGCAATACATGTACATTTTGGTATGGGTACTCTCGAATTCTTTAATAAATAAGCTCGAGGCCAGGCGGCAAGAATGTTTTTATTTAGGAAGGTATCTATCTACTTGCCTTCAGTTGAGTTTTCGGAAACCCTGGACAAAATAGTTTTCAAGAATGCCAAAGAACAGTCTTTCAGATGGGGGGAAATGCAAGTAATTAGTCTCGCGTGTCAATATTATTTGGATAGAACCTATGTACTAGGACGTTTTCACAGAAATTTACAGTATATTTCAATGTATGACTACATTTTTTAAACGATGTCTCAATACAAGTAAAAAGTTGTGGACCACATCAATAATTTAACAAGTTTGTGTGAAACAAGTGGGCTGTGTGTTTAGCGTGAATTTCCTAATGGTTAAACTTCAAAATATTAAGGCTGATACTTAGCTCAAATATACTTGCTTCATTTTGAGTTATTCTCCTTATTAGCAAGATTCGCGGTCTGTCATTCTAAAAAACTGGTCTGCAGTTAGCTCCCAAGTTATTATTATATCGCTGCTTTATTGTAAGTTATCCTCGCTGCTGTTAAGATACTCGGTCTGTCACCATTAGAATTGGTGTGGAGGCAACTGCGATGGTCAACTCGATACTTTTATCAATTTGAACTACTCGTTGCGAGCAGATCACCGACACCGAACTGGTACCACTATCGGCATCAGTTCTAACATCAGCTCATTGTCTTGATGCTTTTGAGTAATTCTTGCTGCAATCAAGGTTCCCACTCTCTCATTACCAGTTTCTGTGATACCAGCCTGGTCTCAGATATGTCACGATTAAAATTTTTTTGCTCCAGCTGGAGCGTCAACTAAATACCTCCGCCATTTTGAATAGTTCTCATTGCCAGCATTGTCTCCTAATTATGTTTATTATAATTGATGTGGAAAGTGCTTGGAGGTCAACTCAATATATGCGTCATTTCGAAGTTCTGAAGCTGTCAACTAGATCCCTGATCTGTTACGATTTGAATTTGTGTGAACCAAATGCCAATCTTGCTGATTATCAAGCACCAGTTACAGCAGTTGTGTTGTGACATTTTTCAGGAAATGTTATGAGGGCTATACGACTCCCGAATTAATCCGTTGTATGTTTCCGGCCAGATAGAGGACTTGAATACTTCTGATAGAAAATAAGAAAACTGCCCACAGTTATGCGGTTGTGATTGGGATATGGTAGAGCAGTTAGTTAATCTTGTATTCCATTACGTTACGCCCGAATATGTAGCACGAGTGCAACGTGCGTACCAACTAAGGACAAACACTGGCTATTGTTATCTTATGATTCTTTACGTTGTAGATTCATCATAGAATGCTAGGAGCAATGTGTTATGGTTGTTAAGTAATGCATTATTTTCGGGAGCATCCTAGAAGTTGACAATGAACAAGTGAGTGCAAATTGATAAAGTTGGCAGACGAGATAAAACAGAACATATTTTACTGATGAACTCATGTTCGAAAATATCGCCTTACCCAAGAAAATGGCAGTCAGGCGACAACAAGACAATGTAAACAGCATGTACGTAAATGTTGTATGTAGTTAAGTTACGCGTGTGTGCACTACCCCGCTCGACGCTCTGTTGTATTCCACACCATCAAGAACACGCCTGTTCTTCAATAATGTGCGACACAACATGTTGCAGTGCTGCACGGCATGTATCACATGCGGCGAAGTCCATGTAGAGCACAGGATGTAATTACTCTTCACACAACACTGATGCACATGCAGCTTTGTGTTGAAACTATACGCTATCTTTCCTGCCAGATTACACAGAAAAAAAGGTTATGTGGTGGCCACAAATTGACCGCACCAAAATTTGTTGTATTAATTACAAAAGTTTGTTGGGGAAAGCAAAAAAAATGTTTATGGTCACCACAAAAAAGTTTTTGTTCGGTCCATAACGACAAAGTATTTCTTGGTGGCCAGTAAGGTTTATTTTCCAGTGTGCCTACAAACACTGTTCATTGGTATCGTCATGTGCAGGTATCAGGGGGTATTTCTAGACACGAACACTTTATAAAATATGTTCAATTTGATCTCATATATCACTCCTATGAATTTGTAATACTTGTTCAATGCCACCAGAATGAGTAAGCCATCTGTTGTTGTTTTTTTATTTTTTTTTTTATGTTACGTCTTGTCGACAGCAGATTCATTGAAGACGATTACATTCACCTTTACACAAGGACAGGAAAATAAGAAAGGAATATGTCATGGTCATTATACGAGAGCTATTTCTGAAAGCCATGGTTAACCAATCAGGAATGCCTCAGTCGGGACTCGAACCCGGGCCCTCTCGAATGTGAGCCCAACTTACTACGGTTGCTCACGGTAGATATATTCTATGGATGTTTACCAGAAGGGAAATGCAAGTTGCATCTTCTTCCAGGGTCTTATTTCATATGACACAGCCACCTGTTATAGTAGCTAGTGGCTCCGGGAAAATAGCGAGGGCTCGCAGATTAGACGTCGGTGGCGGCATTTCTGTGTTCGGCGGAGCGTGAGTAAAGGCGGGCGGTGGTCTTGCCAGAAGCGGGCCGGAACACACTTTTATTAAGGTTACATCGGAGATGTCGCTGCCGCCGGCGACATTTTGGCTGCTGCTTCGACGGAGCAAACAGGATACGACAGGGAAGCAGCAAGGATGGAAGAGGTGCAAAGGGGATTGAATGCCCCAGGCCCTTGCACTAAATTCTGAGAAAAAAATCAGATTCATTCACTTTCCAACTTTAAAATACGTCTGGATTAACAGTGTGGTGTTAAGGAGGATTGATACCTGTCAGTTCGGTTTTATGGTTTTTCTTGTAAATTAGGGAATATACATATTGTTTTACTTTTTCCACGTTGACAAGGCATAATTTATTGTTTCATTCACTTTTTGGAATCCACATGGCATTGTTTCTGTTAATTTTGTGGCCTCTGTAGTTGCTCCCGTAAATAAAGCAATTTTTCCTTTTCAGCTGTCTCCCGTTGCAAAATAATGAATATATTATTGTTCCAATATTTACAGAAAAATCGATTAAGTATGTATCTATAACTTGTCGGGACAAAATTTTTGATACATCGACTGGAACAGAAGTTATCGAGAAGAAACAGATAAATCCAAGGCGGTAGGGATCAATACCCTTTAAGAATAACTACTCATCGTGTACTGGCACAGTGTGGTACATATTCAAAATAACTACTCACCGTGTATCGTCCAAATTATTAGGCGTATTTCCCCAGTTGAATAGGTAACAGACTGGTTACAAGTGTTTTCTATGGAACATTTTCATTTATAAGCAAGCACGAACATTATTATTTGTAACTGAAACTGCCCGAGTTAAGCGAGAATTTCATAACTATCTCTTGGGGTTTATGACACACATTCTCTATTGTTTTAAACAATATTTTTTCATAATTTGCAATCTCAAAATTGCGTGCTACATCGTATAGTACTCTACATTTACGCTTTAACTTACGAATCCAGGTTTGCTCGTGCATTATACACGAACGGGGACTAACACAAAATTTGGTTTTCCCTGTAAAAGAAACCTTGTAACCTACCTCACTACTCAGGTAGCAAAAAACTGTAAACGGCGGCAAACTATTTGCGGTGCGTTTGCAAGCACTACTGCTACCGGAGACGCGAAAATGCTCTGGTCCTGAAATATGCAACCGATTCAACGCCAAAATGCGCCTATTGATTTTACAGGTATAGTTTACTGATGAAAAATGTTTGTATAATGGTTACAAGTAGTCTTACGTAAAAACTACGTTAGATAAGATTAAGTTCGGTTACGCTAGGTCAGATTAAGTTAGTTTAGGTTAGTCAACCTTACCTGACCTAACCGAAAGTTAGGTTAGGTTACATATTTTTAATATTTACCAGCAGGTAACTATGTTTATATTGCTGCAAGGATTTGTCACACACATAACAACATTTTTTATTAAAACACGTTAACAATAGTTAAAAAGTAAATTTTCGAATATTTATTCTTAAAATTTTTACTCAAACATAAAAGGCTCCAAGCAATGATGTGCCCCAGGCTTCCCAGAAACCTTGCTGTGGATCTGAAAGAAGAATAAAATAGAAGAGCGCGGTTTTCTAAGAGAAGGGGGTTAGAGAGAAACAGAATAACCTACTGTGCATAGAGTTTCTCGCCGAAAATAATTTCGCACATTGCTGCAAATAGATTTTTTTTAATTTCCTGCTCAGGTTTTTTAATACTGGTACTTAATAATAACTGTAAATGAGTGCATGAGGATTCTTTTATCTCTAGGTAAGGATTTTTTATATATCTAGGTAAGAAAAACATTTTCTTTAGGACGCTAAACAAACAAAGAAATATTAAAAACCACATTGCTTAAAAACGTAATCAAAGCAGTTGGAAGCAATAATTTGCAGACAGATGAGAAACTTTTAAGCAGGGCTATGCTCTGGTAGTCTTAAGAGTATTTATGAGCTATTTTTTTTATTCAAGCTCCTTTGTGTGGCATAAAAATAAAGCAAAACTATTAAAAACAATTTGACTTTTAACATAAATATAATTGGTTCATCCTATATTGCTACCATACAGATTCATTACTTTTCATTTTAGTTGACATGTGGTGCAAAATGCGTGAAGCAATGTTTTTTTTTTTTTTTTTTTTTTTTTTTTTTTTTTTTTTTTTTTTTTTTTTTTTTTTTTTTTTTTTTTTTTTTTTTTTTTTTTTTTTTTTTTTTTTTTTTTTTTTTTTTTTTTTTTTTTTTTTTTTTTTTTTTTTTTTTTTTTTTTTTTTTTTTTTTTTTTTTTAAATCTAACAACTGTTTTAACAGTAGTAATTTATCGCTATCGTGAAACCTAAAATTTTATTTATTGGCATGTTATGCATTTTATTTGCAGTAAATATATATTTTAGTTGCTGTGCTGATTTTCATTAAAAATTATGGCGGAAGACATAACCACAGCAAAAATTTTTGGTGTCTAACAACCAATTATCAAATATTTTCGTAACGCATTTAATACTAGTATTTAAACTTATAGTAACTTGTTGTTCGAAACTTTCGAACCAATGTCAATTTCACAAATAAAACCAGTTTTAATATTCCAAATATTTGATACATTTTTAACACTACAGTGCATTTCAAGAGACGGGACTCTGAACAAGACGTTCCCAAATGGCTGTGAAGTAGTTGTGACGTAGACAGTACTCTGAGACACAAAATGTCCCTATGAACATATACTATTAAGTTGGTAGTTTTCGTATAACAGACCTGTCAGCCACTGGCGAAGCGTATATGTCTTTCCATGGTAAGCGATATGTGTACTTATGAATACAGTTATAAACTTCTCGCGAAAATAATTCTGCCCAAGTTTGTTTCAGTGCTTTACGTGCACATCTGCAGTTCCACTTCATAGTCAGTGATCGGTGAGAGAGTGAGAGACTGTGGTCAGCGTTTGACGTCGAGGTCTTCAGCGCTGATGAGGGGTGACACTAGGTTAGTATGGAGCAGTGCCGGGACGAAACGGGAGATCCCCGAGAAAACCCGCCGACCAACGGCATCGTCCGGCACGATTCCCACATGCGAAAATCCGGGGACCGACCCCGCCGGGAATCTAACCAGAATCGCCTTGGATCAGTGATTGGTAGAGACCTGAAAAATTCGCGTTTTCTTTTAGGCGCAGGATAGAATTCCAGACACTACATGTCTGTGTCACGTTCACAATTGGTCGTTGACTTATTCGACACTTCCTGGAAGTAGCTGAGCCAATAATTAAACAGTAACTGAACACAGACCTATTTAACTGTGTAAGAGAGCAGCTAATGAACAGCTGTTGTCTGCTTGAATACACTAATATTATTGTAAGCTAGCCTACATGTCAGTGAATACGCGAATTTTTCCGGTCTCTAGTGATGGGCAGAGACAGGAAAAATTCGCGGGTTCACTGACCTACAGGCTAGCCTTCAAGAATATATGTTTACAGAAGGAAATAACATATGGTTAGAGACATGCAAAATTCGCGTTATTTTCTGACAGCTGACTAGACTCCAAGTGACTATAGGCTTGTTGTAAGTCTCCCGCTGACCGATATTGTCGTGACTTGCCGCGGAGAATTCTTACACGGTAGAGAGGCCAATCTCTGTAAAACGTAACACACGTAAATGACAACACATAAAAGTTCGTGGCCAATTGAATCGCATATTATGCTCTGTTATGTATAGGAAAGTGAAGTTTAGTCTGCTACGAAATGATAACGCGAATTTTGCATGTCTCTACATATGGTTATTTGTTTTCCGCTGTAGGTCTGCATATAGTTACATCTTTGTTATTGGCTCGGCGCCCTGTAAGAGGTGTCAAATAAGCCAAAGGCCAATTGCAAAAAGTTAAACGATCTTACAGCTGTTGGAAGTCCAGCTTGTGCCTAAACGAAAACGCGAATTTTTCAGGGCTCTAGTGATTTGAAGTTTAAACCCTCACGCGTCTTGGAGGTTTTAGTCACAAATTACAGACGTGTGATGTGGCTAATGTTATTGTGATTGGCGCAGTCTACTGAGAGACGTCACTTCACATAGACACGCTGCCAATAACCATAAAGCAAAGATTCAGATGTGCACGTAGGGCACTGAAACAAACTGGGGCAGAATTCTTTCCGCGAAAAATTCCAGGCCCAACTTGTCAATGACGGTACATACTAGAGACCCGAAAAATTCGCGTTTTATTTTTGGACACAAGCTAGAATTGAAATAACTTTAAAGTTCGTGCCACTGTCGTAATTGGCGCTTGACGTATTTGACATTTCTAGGAAGGGGCTGAGGTAGTAATACATATAGATATGCGAAATTCGCGTTATTTTCTGACAGCTAACTAGACTCCAAGTAACTATAGGCTCGTACGACGTCTCCCGCTGGCCGATATTGTCGCGACTTACCGCAGAGAATGCTTACACTGTAGAGAGGCCAATCTCTGCAAAGACGTAACACATGTAAATGAGAACACATTAAAATTTCGTAGCCAGTTGAATTGCAGATTATGCTCTGTTATATATATATATATATATATATATATATATATATATATATATATATAGGATAGTGAAGTTTAGTCTGCTACCAAATAATGCGAATTTTGCATGTATCTAGCAATACATAGAGACCGGAAAATTTTGCTGATTCACTGACCTGTAGGCTGTACTCTAAAAAAAATATGTGCGCTTTGACATAAGCTGCGCATTGGCTGCTCGCTGACACAGCGTTAACACATGATTGGGCCAGCGTTTGGTTTCTTCTTTACTATTCACACAGCGCCCTCCAGGAGGTGCCATATAAGTCAAAGGCCAATTGTTTAATAGAATAAACTAATAGTGGTTTTGATTCTAGCTTGTTCCCAAATTTAAACGCGAAATTTTCAGGTCCCTAGTAATAAATAAGCAACTACGTGCAGGCCCAGTCACGTGGCATGAGTGTGTCGGCTAGCAGCCAATGAATATCCCCTGCCTACTTGAGTATACATATATTCTAAGACTAGCCTAGAGCTCAGCGAACTCGCGAGTTTTTCCCCCCTACACAACTCCTGCGCTGCTTATGGAACCATTAGACTGGGAGGGGCAGGTAAATCTTCAGCCAGTAGCGTGTAAGTGGTGAGGAACACGACTTCGACCGCGGCCACACTGGATACAGAACCACTTCACTTAAACATGTTCAGTTTTATCATTGAGAAAATATGGAGCGGTTACACGAGCTACGAATGAGTTCAGATCGCAGTCTCTACTCATTCAAAGCAAACTGGTTTCACTAGTAGTTTCCAACGCCATATCTTCGATGATTCTCTCCTATTGGCTGTTTGCGAGTAACGATCTGTGTAACAAATATGGCTGATTTTTTGGTCCGATATTTTGCACTCGTAAAATTAAATTAACTTTAAGGCATAAGATGTTTATATCCACTTTACATACACGGCATCATTTCAGTTAGATGCAATATGCTAATTAAAAATTCACGAATGTTGAGTGTAGATGTGATAATAATTACATATGGTACATTTCAGGTTCCAAGTTTGTTGAGGTTAGAAAGTTAACTGAGTTTAGTCAGTCATGTAACCTCACAAACGTGTTTAAGGTTTAAACACGATCAAGAATGTCTGCCGAATGTGGTTAACTGAACAGGTTTCACCTCTAGTGTGACCATGGCCTTTGTTATAGGAAAATGGTATCATTGGTTGATTTCTGCAGGCTTATCAATGTCACTCGCAGTTGGCCACATATTTAGGAATAAACCTTGCAAGCCAGCAAACTGAGGATTCGAACTCGCTAAGAAATATGAATTATTTGCGTGAAGCGAAGCGACTCTGATTACGTCATTACGTGCTTTGTTTCCTAGCCAACGCTGGTTTTAGCGACTACACCCACAACCAGCAGGAATAAGAATGAACGTGAAAAAAAACAACACAATTTTAGTGTAAGGCTGCCTGCCGTCTTCAACGTAGCAACCCCCGCCTCCGTAGCGTGCCACGATTATTGTTACCTTAATATTCGGAATAATACCTCGCCTTAGCAGAGATTTAGTTTTGTACACTGAAATTTTCACTTCGCAAACGATATTGTTAACGTGCTAGGCGTATCATCCAGTGGCGTATCGTGGTCGTGTTCCAAGGCATGCAATATAACCTCCGACTATACACTTTGAGCATGTGGACTTAGGTTATCTACCTGTCACATCCAATAAACATGTGTTGTGTAGACCGAGGTGTACTACTGGACAAGATGTTCCTTGCCCCTTATGTGTAGAGACCTAAAAAATTCGCGTTTTCTTTTAGGAGCGAGAAAGAGTTCCAGCAACTATAGGTCTGTATCACATACACAATTGGCCGTTGACTCTCTCGACACTTCTTGGAAGTAGCTGAGCCAATAATAAAACTAACTGAATACAGGCCCATTTCACTGTGTCAGCGAGCAGCTAATAAACAGCTGCTGTCTGCACGATTACACATATATTCTTGGAAGCTAGCCTACAGGTCATTAACCTGCGAATATTTCCGATCTCTACTTATATGCTACTGGAAGAAGAGTGTACCTGCTCATACAAGTATAATGGTCCCAGAGACAACTCAGTGTTGAGTATAGTCATTGCTTGTAACCGCAGGCCTTGAAACACGACCGCGATACGACACTGTCACGTATGTCACTATTTTCACGTTAGCATCATATTCGAACTAAAACGAATTGTATAAAGCGTAATGAGTAGCGAATTGAGGGAACGTATTTATTTTTCATTAAAAATTACCGGTGACAGTTTATATTTGCAGCAAATAACTTTTAATTTAGCGATGTATGATGATGTTTAAGGAATTCATATCATAATGTGTATAAAGTCATCCTCAAAATGTATTACCATATATAATTATTGTTAGCCTACTACGGTAAGAAAGTTGTGTACACGTTTGCATAATTTGATTGTAAATGTCATTTCGCATCATGCAACAGTTTAATATTGTATGCATATTTAACGCGTTATTGTTCTTTTTAGCCTTTGTGCTATTGAAACAAACAAATTAAAAAATAACTTCTTTTACGTTATTGGATACTAACCCTGTTCTACGTTATATAATACAAATAATGTGAAGTGCATATTAAAATAATTTCCTAGTTATTTTTAAAAGTCTTCTCTGCGTTTGGTTGCGTGTGTCAAACTTATGTTAATATCGAGACAACTTTGAACATCTGACATGTAGCGCAAATAAAGCAAATGAAAGCAGTTACAATATTTTTTTCACGGCCAGCTGTGACCAATATATTGGTGAAGTCACCGCCACAAAAAAAAAAACTGTATGCATTGTCTGTTTTAATTTTCACGTCGATTGTTCGTGTTTAGCAGACCCGTTATTCGGCTCTCTCCAACCGCTCCTCCTCCTTCCGTTTTTCTAGTGACTCCAGCAACTCCAAGGCCGTGAGCAATTCTTGAAGGTCATGTGATTCACCTTGAGTGAACAGAACACTTTCAGTATGGCTGAATTTCGCAGACCAGTGAACAATAAGACTGCTTTCGTTACTGCAGAAATTTTCCTTATGCTACTCATCCCGCAATTACTTTGTATAACAATGAGGGGGCGGGAGTGTGTTTCGCCTTGGATCCCGAATCATTAAGACGCCCGCCTACTGGCCGTGTGTTTGTGTGAGTGAGGCACGGCACGAAGGGCGATGTTGACCAGCTCCTGTGACGCGGTATCACCTCTAGCGCAAGACACTGAAACGTCGTGCAGTGGTATCGTAGAACACTCGCCTGACTGACACTTTCAGTGGTGACCCCATCTTTTTATTGGTGGAAAGTTTAAAGGAAAGTCCAACGCAGGGCTCTATACTAGTTTCGCAGACATTCGTCCACAATATTGTGAGGCACGGCAGTCTGAAAATGCCGTTTTCGGCCGTGTTGAAGGGCTTAAAAATGTAGTTTGCAGCACACGTGATGCGTTGAAAGTTGTATTCCGTCCTGGCCTGAAATGTTATTTCTTTTCGTGCGAAACCCGCGTGAGTACACGTGGAACAGTTTGTTTATAAAACGTGTATTTCAAACACACTGCAACGCAGTTTGAGAGACATGTAGACGGGCGCCTTAAGGCCACTAACTCCCCGCAAAATGAGTTTTGCCCAAGTTTGTTTCGGTGCCTTGCATGCACACCTGTACCTCTGCTTCATGGTTATCAGCAGCGTGTCTTTTTGTGACGTGACGTCTCTCATTTGACTGTGACAATCCCAATAAGGTTACTGCAATACCACACTTATGTGATTTGCAGGCAGATCCTCTTGACACGCGAAGAGTTACAACATCCAATCACTAGAGACCTGAAAATTTCGCGTTTTATTTTGGCTCCAAGCTATAATTACAGCATCTGTAAATTGTGCCACTTGCGCAATTGGCCCGTGATTTATTTAAGGCTACCTGGAAATCGCTTAGACAATAGTGAAGAAGCGACTAAATGCAGGCCCATATAACTGCGTCATTGAGCAGCCAGTGAGCAAGTAATGTCTGCTTGAATACACGCATATTCTTGGAGGCTAGCCTCAGGTCAGTGAACCCGCGAATTTTTCCGGTCTCTATCAATCACTGACTATGAGTCATAACTGCATATGTAAACATAAGACACTGAAACAAACTAGGGCGAAATTATTTTCGCTAAATGTTCATGGCCCTACGAATCATGTCTAAAGTTCGCACCGTGGCCTACACTTCTACGATCGGTTACAAGGGGGTAACTTCACACATGGTATCTGTTGCTGGTCTGCTGACAGCTACGTCGAGTCAGACGTAGATCACCAGTCATTAGAGACAAGCAAAATTCGCGTTATTTTCCGATAACTGACTAGACTCCAAGTGACTATAGGCTTGTTCAACGTCTCCCGCTGGCCGATATTGTCGTGACTTGTCGCTTACACGTTAGACGTAACACATCTAAATAAGAACAGATTAAGTTCGTGGCCTATTGAATTGCAGATTTTGCTTTGTTATGTATAGGGTAGTGAAGTTTAGTCTCATATAAAATAGTAAAGCGAATTTTGCATATATGTTGCAGCGTTTTTTATGGTATGTTGGCCCAAAACACGTTCGCAATTTACTACCATCTGTATGCATGATGTGTTCGTGTGTATTGACAAGTATATTCTTGCCTGTTGCCAAATAACGCGTAATGTGCAGGTCTCTTAGCCATTGTAAATTTTTGTATATTAGTTCACAGATACAGTTTAAACGAGCTTAAGCTTGAATAGTTATATCCTTAGCAGTAAATTGTTAACATATAGCTTTTTCATACCTAGTGGAAAGCAGGATATAATAGAGTGTCTAGCAGTCAGGTATAGACTTAAGATTTGCTGGTGTGACCAGTATAACAGCGATAGAATTACAAATCAAAGAAGTATTTTAGAGATATGCTATAGCTCACAGGAAACCAGCTGCAAAGGCGTGTGTCCAAAATACAGATTTTGATTGTAACTTGCCCTTATTTCAAGAATAATTTAAAATTACAGCGGTGGAATTCTCATTTTCTTAAAAATGTGTCTGGTAAATTGACGTCACATTATGTTCATGAAAAAATCTTTACAAATGCAGTGTGTTACTAACTAAAACCATGAATAAACTATCAAATATTAAGTGTTTACAGTAAGTTTCATGTTTATCGTTTCTGCGCAATTTAAACAATAAGTTTTTAAAATATATTCTACTCGACCAAAATTAGTCCTCCCGTGAGGGGAAGAAGCGTGGCGCTATTAGTAAATAGATACGTCACAGGGAGGGGAAATGTACTGCGCCTGACATGAGTTCATGGCACACGGTCTGTGGAGGCGTAGCGGCAAACAACGAGTCGGCTGTCACAGTATTATGGCCGATGCTGTGGTGCGCCACACTTGTTGCGAGCGATGGTTAAGGACAACACAGCGGTAGTTCGCTTTTCTCCCGCGGGACCAGTTGTCGTGGTTGAGTAGAGCCTATTCGATTTTTACTGTATTGTTTAATTAGGGGTATACTTTGGTCTTAAAGTGGACTTAACTTGAAAATTATCAACTAGGTATACTTTATTATATCAAGCGAGCAGTAGGAAACGTTACTTTGCTTTCGTCTCTTTTCCGAACTAAAATTAATACGTTATGAAGTTCTACAGGAAATTTACGTCACAATCTACTACAAATACCCTTATAGGTCGTTCGGGATAAAATGAGCACAACAAATTTAAGCTTTGAAAAATATCACTAGCCGTTACTGCATATAATTCAACATTAATTCCAGTTGCCTTAGTGCTTGTAAGGTTGGCAGCGAAATTACCGAATATAGTTTCGTGTATTTTCCTATTTGAATACAACGATACACAAATAAAATCAACTGAAATCGACGAAATCATATTTTATGTAATAAATAAAATTATTCTTATCAAACGATGTATGTTCCTACTGTCTGCACAAATTATTTTTCACGCGCAAACATTAAGTGACGTGTTCAGCAGAGAGATTAGACATGCCTCATCGTTAGTCGTTACGCGCGGGAATATACGAGTTGGCTGAACATATAAATTTAGCAGGGCTTATTTGAGTGCTCACTTTATCCCGAACAGCCTATACTAAAGACTTTCTGTCCCAACAATTTAAAATACATTCAAATGATATAAGACGTTACCTTACCTACAGCGAAGACGGGATTTATAGTCAAAGTTATCGCCGCACCACAGAATATGTAGGAATACAGAAGTGAAATAGCCGGTAGGACAGCGAACTCAGTCACACACGCCAGCAAAATGGCTTCCCTGGCCAGCAACATGGCGGAGACGCCCACCGCCAATCAGTGTAAGGCAGCTGCTCTGATAACCGGCAGCCAGGCCAATAGGAAACCTGCCGTAACATGCAGGAGCCAAACAGACCCGGG